>ML816867.1:122974-141990 GCA_009831015.1 Picea engelmannii
AAAAATGACCAAGAATTTAGGAATAACTCATGAAAAGTGTTAAGTATGAGGGGTTTTATCCCTGTATGCATAATCATTGAACCAGAATCTTCTCTTTACTTCAAGGAGAAAATTTACGGATTTTCTCTTTTAAATCTCAAATGGATGAAGAAATGGAAAGTAGAAGCGGGAGATAACCAATTTGTTTATAAGACGGTAGTGAAAGAAGATAACAAATTCAATTGTTCTTCTAGGGGAACATCGTAACAGCTGTGTAAGCTTGATTTTTATTGACCAACAATATCTTGCAGGAGTGACACTGTGGCAGAACTAATCCAACATTTATTCTTTGACCAAAATAAACTAAAAGATAAGAAGCAATAAAACCATGACAAAAATAAAAATGACAAATTTAAAACAGCAAAAATAAAACGACAGGAACGAAAAAACTGTAGGAAATGTTTTAAAACGGAAAGAAGAAAACAAACTATTGTAAGGCAGAAAAGAAAAATAGTGGATAACTGGAAGCAGAGCTAGACTACTAATATACAGAAAACCCAAACAGTGTTAGAACTTTTCAAGTTGGTTCCACGTAATGCTTCAAGTGAGAAATGTTAGTGTTGTAGGAAAACAATTGCTCCTATAAATCTTTTAGAATGTAAGAGTTAGTACCTAAGACAAAAGTGATCTTGAAGGGACCCAGACATAATTTTTGAAATTTTGAATGCTTTCCCCTATTGACGTGAGTTGAATCCCACAACAATACTTTTTCATTGACCTTAAATTTGACATTCTTGACACTCTTTTTGAAATACTTCTTAACATTTTGTTGTCTCCTTTTAATATTATCCAAAGCAAACATCCTTTTCTCTTCCAAATCTAGGAGCGCATTTATCCTTTACAAAACATCGGAATAATTTAATTCTTTGATCTGTAGCATCAACCTTAAGGAGGAAAGTTCCAGCTTAGTTGGCAAGAGGGATTCTTGACCATAAACAAGTTGGAAAGCAGTGCAACCGTTGCTTACCTTGGTGGTAGTTTGATATGCCCAAAGGGCGTAAGTGAGGAGGGTGTGCCACTGATGAGGCTTATCTTCAATGAGCCTTTTGATGATTCTTACCAGATTTTTGTTGGTATACTCAACCTGCCCATTTCATTGGGGATAATAAGCTGATGAGGTGAAATGTTTAACCCCAAACTTAGATGGAAATTGGGTCATCTTGGCAGAAATGAAAGTGGGACCATTGTCTGTAATAATTTCCAATGGAAGACCAAATCTAGAAAAAATGTTATTTACAAGGAAATAAATTGCATGATCATCTGTTGAATGCTTAAGTGGGACAACTTCAGCCCATTTTGTAAAATAGCTTGTGGTTGTCAAAATAAAAAAAATTCCCTGTTGAAGATGGGGGATTAATAGGACCAATAAAATCCAATCGCCACTTTGAAAAGGGAAAGTCTAGGAGGACAAGTTGTAATGGTATGGTTGAAAGGCATTCTTTCCCTACAAATTTTTGGCACTTGTCACAAGATCTCGAAAAAACATAAGATTCATGGAAGATCGAAGGCCAATAATATCCCTTCCTAATAATCTTGAAAGCAGTGGTCTTAGCAGAAAAATGATCTCCTACATGAATGAAATAACTTGAAGATCCACGAGCTTATTGCAATAGTTTCTATGCATCCTCATTGTTTACACAATGAAGCAACACACCATCAACAGATCTTCGGAACAAGAAGTCTCCTATAATGATGTATCTTGCAGATTCAAGACATAATCTTCTCCTTTGATGAGTGTCTAAGTTGTTTGGACATATTTGGTTTTGTAAATAGTAAATTAAATTCTTGTACCAGGGATGTTCAGACACACGAAGGATCTAGTTATCAATGTAAAAGAGAGATGATAGGGAACTATCCTCTTCATTGATTTCTTCACTATTCTCAGCATGTTGGGATAAGTGAAGGGCTAATTCACGTCCCTTGATAGTGGTAGAAGTCATGATATTCAAATCATGCTCCTAGATCTTGGCAAGCCAATGTGCAAGATTCCCTAAAAGATCAGTCTGTGAGAGAAAAAACTTGACCGTAGGTAAAGGGACTTTTACCAATGTATGCTTACCTAAGATGACGTGGAAAAAAAATTCAACAGCTTTAACAAGAGCGAAATCATGTTTCTCAATAAAAGAATATTTAAATTCATCATCAGACAAACTTTGACTCATGTAAGCCATCATTTTTTCATTACCTTGGTCATCATTTTGCATGAGGATAGCAGAAATTGCTTCCTCGGTGGCATTAGTATATATCGTGAATTCTTTCTCAAAATCCAGCTTCGCCAAAACTATTGCGGAATTGATTGCTTTCTTAATCCCTTTAAAATAATTTTCGACATCATTTGTCCAAGAAAAAGAATGATCTTGCTTAAGAATATTATGAATTGGTTTGACCATCACAGCAAAATTTGGAACAAACCTACAGACAAAGTTAATAACCCCCATAAAAGATTGAACCTCTTTCTTGGAAGTGGGAGCAGGTAGATTAAGGATAGAAGCAATCCTTTCAGAATCAATGCTTATTCCTAAATCGGAGACAATGTGTCCAAGGATATTTCCCTAGGTAACGTCGAAAATGAACTTGGAAGGATTTAGAGAAATGCCAAATTTCGTACATCGCATGAGAAATTTTCTCAGATGACCAAAATGATCTAATCAGATTTTAGAGTACATCATTAAGTCATCAAGGTAGATCTGAATGATCTTACGATCAAATCATTAAGAGTTATCTCCATAGCTCTTTGAAATGTGGCACCTGCATTGGATAAGCCAAAAGGCATACGCTCATAAGCAAAGGTACCCCAACGAGTAATAAATGTGGTTTTGTATTTATCTTCCCTTTTTACCTTGATTTGATTGTAACCAGAAATATCGTCAAGTAAGGACATCATTTTTGACCCTACAACTTGTTGCAAAATCATCTCCATGTTAGGGAGAGGGAAGTGATATTTTATACTATCTCGATTTAATGCGTGAAAACCAACGCATAATCTGATTTGACCAGTTGTTTTCCGAACAGGAACCAAATTTGAAACCCATTAAGAGTACTTGACCAGAAAGATAATTCCAGCCTTCAATAATTTTTCCAACTCCTTTCGAATAGGTGCTTCTAGCGCAGGGTTGATAGGTATTTGTTTTTGCCTAACTGGTTTTATGCCTTCCTTAATGGGGATGGAATGTTGTATAAGACCATTATCAAAACCACGAATATCCTCATAAGACCAAGAAAAAACATCTTGAAATTCACCAAGTAGCTTGGAAAACTTCATTTTCTCTTCATCTGAACATTTGGCACCTATTTTAACATTCTTTGGAGCCTCGGGTGTCCCAATGTTCAAGGAGATGGTTTCACCCACCTTCCTTTTCAACTCCTCTTCTTTTTGTTTCTCTTTGTTGCCTACATCACTCGATGAAAACGAACTTTCTAAAGGGGTCAAGCCTTTAGGAATCTTGTTATCTTCTATGGATATAATTTCTTTGGGCTTAAAAGGTTCATTTTGAATGAAAGCACAGATTCTCTCATCGTTAGGGAAGACCTTCCAAGATTCTATATTGTCAGGGATATGTGGATGATATAGATATTGAAAGGTACAATCAGGTTTGTGTGGCAGAAGTTTCTAATTAGGAGAGGCCGCAAAAATAGCTAACCGATCATCCATTGAGTTCAACTCCCTCTTAACATGAGTGATGTTGAAAGATAAAAGTTTTGAGATAAGTGCCCAAATAGTTTGGGTGTATCGTTTCATCCACTTGTTGCTAGGAGAGTAAATTCTACGTACAAGGTTCACAACAAGATTGGAATCCCCAAAAACTGAAAGGTGACCATAGCCAAGATTATAGGCGTTCTCAATACCCAATAACAAAGTTTTGAATTTAGTGACCTCCTTTGTGCAAGAAAACTCCAAGCTATAAGAAAAGTTATGGATTTTTCCTATAGGAGAAATCAAGATAATGCCAGCTCCATTACCTTCATTAGAGCATGAGCCATCAAAGTGCATGTGCCACGTACCATCATCTAAATCAACTTGTTCCAAGGGAATGTTATCCTCTTCAGCAAAGATGGAATACAATCCTAGGTCCTCTTCGATATAGTTTACATTAGTTTGTGGGACACTTTTTATGTAAGGTGAAATCCTTCCCTCTCTAAGGACTATAATGTTTTTTCCATTCCAAGGAATGGATAAATGTGTTCCGTCGAGTGAGAGGTATCCACCTGTTAAATATTTCCAATATCTTCCCAAGATGATTGAGTAATTTCTTACTGGCATATCAAATACCTAAATACTAAGGGTTGTCCTTATTTCAGGGTGTGCGCAAAAAAATAAGGACACATATTTAATCTCACCTATGGTCATTTGTTGTAGGATATTATAGGAGAGCATGCTTCTGGCATTTTCATTTGTACAAGATAATCCTAGCTCTTCCATAATAATCTTTGACATAACACTTGGGCCCGAACTGCCATCAATGAGGCAACAATGGGAAATCTTATCCATAATCTTTATAGAAATGTAAAAAGGGGTATTTTTTATAGGGTATATAAAGTCATGTACACCTACTTTATTTACAAACGAATCCTATTTGTTTACCTCTCCAGAAAGATTGGCTACAACAGAAGCTTTTCCTTCCATGAATTGTTTCATATGCATCTGTTGTTCAGTGACAACAACCATGTCCAGAAGGGTTGCATCTGATTTGATGTTGTTCAACTAATTCAAGATATTGTACTTGGAAGAGGGGAGAGGGGAAGTTGTTCCTTGACTGCCAGGAACCTTACGAACTTGGACAGTAGCCATGGGTGAGGATGAGCTCAGGCTATAAGAATTGCGGGGAGGGTAAAATTTGCCTTTGGGATAATAGGCTTTGTTCCTAGTATTAATGATCATGACATCTTCTAGCTCTACAAAATCTAGGACATCGATAGTAGTTTCTGGTATTTTACCAAAGATCTTATCTCTGGCACTCTTCCTTACCTCACATGTGGCTTCCTCGTGGTGTTCCTTGCAAAATTTACACCAACTTCGAGGAAAGATAGCTTTAGGTTGAAAATTATTTTCAATCGGATTTCTAAAGGGTGGATGCAGAAGAGGATGAAGCTCCAGGGGTGAGAGGGAAGACAGTTCTCTTTCACTCATACGCTATCATATGATTATTCATATCTTGTACTAGATGTAAGAGGGCGTACATGTATGTATGTTTAACCGATTCTCCCTATGGAATACCTATTCTTTCAAGTTGTTCTTCATACTCTAAACAAGTATGCAGAGCGGAACTGAGATTATTAATGGATTTTTCCTCTAGATTATGATGGTAAGGGGAGGGTAATGCATTGTAGTAATTCATGAAAGTGTCTTGGTTCTGAGGTCGAATGAGTTCAGGTATTTGATTGTATAACTTAGTGAAATGCAAGTTGAAGGACTTGATGGTTTCACCATATTTATAGGCGATGTTATTGTATTCACTTAACTTCTCAGCTGAGATTTTAGATTTCCAATAAGTGGATCTAAACCAATAGATTAACTCCTCCCAAGTAGATAGAATATTAGGAGGAAGGTCAAAGAAATCGGCCACAGCCTTTCCTTCCAAGGAATTAACGAATAAGCGCATGCAAGTATCATTGTCATTGGCCTCTATGTTGTGACAAGCATTAGAAAATGCCACCAGGTGTTCATTTGTAGTGACAGTGTTATTTCTCGAAAACCTGGGAAGATGTTCTTTGAATTTAAGAAGTCGACGAGTAGCATGTGCTAGGTTAAGAGGAGAGGACACATGCCATGGTGTGGTTGTGGCATCTTCTTCAAACTGAAAAAGCCCATACAATTTAATAACTTTGGTGGGATTTGTTGTATATTGGGCATGAATATGGTGGCTATAAAATCTACCAATCACTGACGAAGATGAAGACTGAGAGGATGAAGCACTTCTAGTGCCACTAGAGCCACCACTAGATGCCATATTGCGGATGATAAGTGAGGGGTAAAAATACGAGCTGGATGAATCAGACAAAGTTCTCCTTAGAGAACTTTGTTGGGTTGACAACACAATGTTTCTTCTTCCTATTTTAGTAATAGGATTGATTTCAGGTGATAAGCCTCTTCGTCATCTAGAAACATGAGAATCTAAGGGCATGAAAGAAAGGCCAAAATTGAAGGAACAAAAGGTTACTGTTGATTTCTAGGCTATCTATCTAGCTTCCCAACATTCCTGCCCACTAATATCTCGTTCAATTGCTTCCCGTGAATGATTTAGCTCAACACGAGTATTGGCAATGTCTAAAATGGTGTTAAATAGGTTCAAAGAAATTCTACTATGATATTGAAGATCGGGCTCAATATTGGGTTTCCTTGTAATATGCACAGTCATTAAGAAATAAAATAATCAAAGAATCAATATCAGAAAAAATAGATGTATCGTTGTTAATCAAGCATAAAAATTAACCAGAGAGATATTGAAGATCTCCCCAGTATGGTCGCCAAATAAATGTTGAGGAAAAGATATGAAATGATCTTACTCAAGCATTTTCAGATTCTGCTTGGATAAAGAAAAATAGGCAGGAATGTCACCCTATGTATGTTTGTATCCATCAAAAATAATATCCTAACTCACAAGTATTGATTACAAGTGCTTAGGCTAGTATTTTTATAAATAAAAGCTTGCTGGAAAATTCATTATTTATATGATTTTTCTAAATATAATAGTTGTTGAAACAAATGTAGATACAGAAGTAAAGACATCAAAATAATAATCAAGACAAATGAGACATAAAGCAATCCTTTATTTCATTCCAATTCATCAAAGAATCATTCTCTTTACAAAATTTCATGAAGAAGTTTTGGACCAAAGTTAAACTTAGACGTCCCCGATAAAACATACAAAAGGACCTCTGATAGAAAATCAAAAAACTGAACTTTAAAAGCTCGATCAGCTTGCCACGGATTGTTTCCCACTCAACTCTGTGCAATATCCTTTGTCAGTCATGAAAACTAATTCACAAACAAACAATTCTACACATACTATCAAAGATAGATCAACACCTCTGAAAAACAAGTGTCTAAATGATGTAATGCAGCCTTGAATCTTGTTGTCTACAATAAGACCCTTCTATCATAAAAAGGAATTAGGCTTATGATCAATTAAGGAATGAATGAAAACTGAACTATCTCAACACAAACTCAAATACCAAACCTTAGTATGCTTCTCATTCTACTCCTCCCTTTGTTCCTTCCTTTCCTTTTTCCTTTAAGAAAATTAGAATTAGTTGAAGTAGTTGAACTACTTCCTTAGTTAAGTTAACTAATAAATCAACCAACCTTTAGTTAGGGGGAAAAATAATAAGTCATAATAAGGGTTTTTAAACAAATAATAACTAGTAGGTGGGACCCCTTGTGATTCCCTTTATATTTTAACAATCATAACACAACTAGCTAATCAAACAAAACATCTCTCCTTGTGACTCCCATTATCACATTCATTTTTGACAATTTATCTCGATGATAATTGAAATTATTTCCAAAAATATATTACCCATATATCTGAATATTGTGTTGTCCAAAAATTCAGAAGTCAATTGTTCACAACATTTAATAAATAAAACTTAAAATCCATATTTTCCAGTCTATGAGGCAATATTTCCCTTGTTGCTATCACCTTTTAATGTCTCTGAATTTTACTTAGGCTATGTGGAGCCTTTAGGCTTAATCTCATTGATCACATGAGAGCAATCGTCCCTCAAATTCATGCGGGAGGACACGAATTTATCAGAATCATTTGAAGGTGAGGAAGGGGCAGTAGTGACTTTCCCTTTGTCATGGGCATGGTGGGCCTCAGTTTTCAACCTTTTGCTTGAAAAGCTCATTCCTGTATGCATAATTGATTAGCAAATACTCTCTTTATCAACCATACATGACAACTCTTTTTTAAAATATGAAATAAATTTTGGCTCAACAACATATCAGACCCATGCAATCCAATCCATACAAATTGTTTACCCATTGTCAATGAGCAGGGGGTGAACAAAGGTTCTGGGATATGCGAGGGGTTTGTATTGAGAGAAAAATGTTAAAATGAGGGGGGAAAAGAATCACGGTTACTGTTCACAAACAACAAACAATCAACTGTAACGCAAACTAAAGAACATGTCATTGTAATCCATCCAAGAAACTGTGATTTCACACTATTACAATACATAACTCCTCTTAACTGTAATTAAATTTTAGGAACAGGGAGTGAAAAATGAACACGGGAAGGCGAGGGGATTGTAGTTATATAAAAGTGAAATAATGGTAAGGAGGATAGAGGATATTGTTCATAAAATCAATTAAGTAATCCATAAAACCATTCCATATCAACGCAAAAGATCCAACACTAACCAAATAATCAGTGTGATCACTTTAAACCACTATTGTGCATAATTTAATCATTCTTGTGTATAAACTTGTTCACTATCCGTAATTAAATCTTTAACATAGTGTCATCAAACTCAAACAATATGCCTTCCAAACAACCTGTACAAGAGTTATGTTTCTTCACATTTGTCCCATTTAATATTTAAAACAATTTCTAAATGAACACACAGTCACTTGTTTCCACTATGTTCCATCAACACCTCAACCATTGTCCATGAATTATTTCTTCAAATCAAACACAGACACAAAAATTGTGCCCAGTTCCATTCCTCTAATAAATTTAATAATCAAGTTGCAACAAAACAATATTGTTATAAACCCATGCCTATCTATGATGGAGTAATGAAACGATATCCATAACAAATACGGTGGACACCCACGCCACAACTATCACGATTTTAATTTTCAATACTCCCAAGGGAAATTAAAAGACATAGTAACAACAACCCTTATTTAAACCTATATCACGTTGTAGGAAACACACAACCCAGTGCATAAAGCAAAGAGGCATATTCTCGATTAACCATAAAACCATGTTGAGTAATCAAATCAATTGCCATAATAAAAGAATACAGTGATTATAAACCAATCACAAAAACAAATGTCAACGTTATTAATCAGGGACAACCAATAGTAAATTATTGTCGACGATACTCCACCAAATCATAACATTCGACCATGTGCCTGACCAAAAATAATTGTTCCTTTATCAAAATCGGGCTTAAAATAAACAAGGGTAGGCTCTGAGTCACCAACACAGGGAGGTTGGAAACAACCACCAACTGCAAGTGAGAAACATTTGGGACAACATAGTGGACACACAGGACATATCACCCATGGCTTTGCAGGACAAGGAGAGATTTCAACAGGCAGGAAAGAATATGAACAGAGGAGCAGAGGTCCCTCTCGACCAACGAATAACACCCAGAACATGCAGAGCATGACCCTCGTGATTTTCCCCGATCAACCTAAGTAATGCTGATATAAAACAGAGCCATGAAATAGAAATCAACCTTAAATCAAGCCCCTTGGCATAATGTCCATCATAACCTATTGCGCAAACATCAATAGCATGAACGAGAGCTCATACCCAGGTGAAATGATACATAGTGACACAAGGTGGTTTGAAATATGAGAAGATAAGAATAAGAATGGAAAGAGGAATCCATAAACAGTTAGAGAGACTCGGATCACAGGAAAGAAAGAAAGGAAGCTCAGTAAAAAGATAGCCAAGTTAGAAAATCTATAGGAATCTATAGAGAACAGATGGAAGACTTCACAGACTGGAACCTCGCAGAAGGCAGGTTTGCAGGATTTGAACCTCGCCGAAACAATAAGACCGCACATAATGGGACTTCACCCCGGTGAAGCTATATGACCGTTGGAGGTGCCCCACTCGTTAGAACGATGCTCTGGAATGGCTAGGAAATGCATTTATGGGCGGATGAACCACTTTTGGGACATTGAGACTGTGCCATAACAGACAGATTCGCATTGATGGAAGCATTCCTGCCTATTGGAAGAATCGGTTACAGTGCCTCGCTTATTTAACCCATCGGACGCTGCATTGAGACCACTTTTTTCCATCCGTGATTAACTGAGCTAACAGAGAATTGATTGTGTGTCGAGCTGCGTTATCAGAAACTAGACGTCGTTTTTAGTTTGTCTACCCCGCTTATCTGTTCGCCTACCCCGACCTATCTACTTAAGAGTGAGAATATCGGGCAAACCTACTGAATTAGAGAAGTTTTTTTAGGAGATCTTAAAGAAGTTGATGGCTACTAAACCATTATTTGAAGGTGTACATGCATCGTCGACTAAGGGACTGCACGCTTCCCCTTCGAATGGACGACGTTCGAACCGTTTCAACCCCATGACCGAGCAGAAAAGTAAGCATCGCGACAATCTGGTTAATGCGAAGCAGATCTCGTCAATCTTACCAAACTATATTCCACCTTTGGCTGGCATGGTTAACCGTGACAACATCCCACGAGACTATGAGTACACCCTAATCATCGGGTACATCCAGAAAGGAATACGCGTAGTTGGGAGTCAGTTAGGATAGATCCCACTACTGAAGAACAGCGATTTTAATCTTGGCAACAGAAAGAACTATGCTATGCTCACACCCCACCAATACTTGACGAAGACAACTGGGAATAAGCCTTGCCTGGTCTCCTAGCCATGGATTAAGGAGTTGGCGTAGTCCACTGTGCTAAATGTGATGAAGATTCCCCATTTTGGCCATCACCAGGAGGTTAACGTTTGCATTAAACTACTCTTGTCATGCTACCATGGTGGATACTTTTGGCTTGACTGGTGGATTACTGTGGATCTGGCGTTGATCCACTTGATTACAGGATTAAGCATGAAGGGACCCAACCCTCAACAGTTTTACCCAGGGAAGGCCTTGGACCGCTCCCTGGCACAATGCATAAAGGAGGCTTAAGGCGAAGTCAAAAAGGGAAAGTGAGGCTATAAGGTAGCCTCTATCCAGGATGGCGCAGTGTGCCTCACTTGCCAACTCATAGCTGGCAAGCTCGTAAGAAATAACCACCCCACACAGGTCATCGGGTTCATGGTGGACCTCGCAAGAAAATCTGTGGAGGGCATGCAGATGAATTGGGTGAGTTACCTCATTAATGAACTCGAGAAATATTATCATGAAGCTCAGGATCTGGGATATGAATTCCACTTTAGATATTTGATCATTTTGATTGCATTTGTCGCTTGGAAAATGCCTGAAGGAGCCACCTTTTTGGAGATTGAACCATTGGATCAGTTGTTGGCCGTTAGGTTTTCTACCTTGTGGTACACCAACAACATTTTGAAGTAGTGGCAGTCCAATGTTGTGTTCCATGCATATTATCAGCAACTAAAGGTTTCCATTGATTCATTTCCATGAATGACACCGCGCACCTTGCACCAGTATAGACCAATAACCAAGTTCCGCATAGATCCGCATTTTATATACATCATTGTGCGCAGAGATGAGAGCAAGGAAGAGTTATAGTCATATTACAAGCTGACAGATGAAGACATGGAGCATATCATGAAGGAGTGGCCAAAGGAGTTACCTGTACCTGTTGTTGATGCAGAACTCTCTCACACTTACATCATAGGAATCCCCCTAGTCACCTGGGTTGAGCATGTCGAAAAATCCAGTGGGACAAAGAAGAAGAAGAAAAAGGAGGAAGTCCAGAATATAAAGACTGATGAGGAGGATAGCGCCTTTGAATAAAATGGATCTGGCTCACTAGGAAGAGGAGATGAAGCAAATGGACAAGGAGGATGGGATGAAGGAGAAAAACAAGGAGAAGGTGAGGCTACATAGTCGAAAGATCCCCCTGCTAAAACTATAACACCACAGAAGAGAAAGGTTTCTCCACAGAAACCTTCAGCAAGAAAGAAGACGTGCACCAGTAAGCCCCAGATAGAGGCCACGCTCACGGAAGATGATATCAGTTTGGTCTGCAAAGCCATGGAGGATGCTTCCGAGGAAATCTTGCAGAGATATGGAGAGAAGCAGGATGAGCTATATGTAAGGCTCGATAAGGAACTAAAGGAAATATAGCAAGCTATTCATTTGATCCGTGCAGTACCTACTGCACCTTCATCGTCACAGATTGCAGAATTGGGGGATGAACCAGCCCAATTGAGAAGACTTACAGATGTGACAGAGGCTCGACTTTAGAAAGTCCAATAAGAGAAGGAGAAGGCTACATAAGCCTTGAAACAAGAGAAAGAGGAAGTCTTAGATCAATTATGAGTAGTGCGGTATTGTGTAACCGCCTATGAAAATGAGAAAGAAGAGTTTCGGACGATGCTCCAGGAGGACAAAGTGAAGCTATAGAGAGAAAAAGAGATACAATCAAAGAAGCATTGAATAAAGCATGTCACTATGTGTCAAGCTTGGCACAGGAGGAACAAAATTCGATCGAGGTTCAAGTGGCGAAGCTCACTAATACAATCCAGCAGCTTCAAGCAATGATAACAGAGTTGGAGATCCAAGAAGTATCGAGCACCTCGCAAGAGGTACGTGACCATAGGGAGGAAGCCACTAAGAACACAATAGTAAGGATCAAATCCCTCGCCTCAAAATGCAAACAGTTGAGCGATAGAAGCGCGCAGACTTATGAACACCTCGCAAAAGATCCAGAGCTAAGGAAATTGGAAACACAGTTACAGGAGGCACAGCAGTAGGCCTTCTTCGTGCAGGCGCAAATGAAGCTGCTCACCGCAATTGAAAGAATGAAGATGTCCCAGGAACAGTGCAGAGTACAGCAAAAAATTACTTCCATCTAGGGCAGAGTAATGGAAGTCGCGCAGAAACTACAACCTGTGTAGGATGAAGCCTGTAATGTGTTTGAAGAAATTGAAGGACAAGGCTCGCAATTGGACCAAGTGGTTGTGACAGCAGAAAAGTGCCTGGAAGGGCCTGTTATAGAGCAAATGATCCAAGAGCTCATTGAGAAGGAGGCTCAGGTGAAGCAGCAAGTCGAGGCAGATAGAGAAAAGCTCGAGGCCTTTGAAGTGGCATTGACCAGAACTGAGTGACTCGGGACGAGTCACAGGTGAGTGTTGGGGGCATGTTGCCCTCGACCAAGTTTTGAGGAAACCTTGGTCAGGTTTGGACCACTTTTGGACTTTGATAGGCTGGTCGAAGACGAAGCGCCAAGGCAGAGTTGAGATTGCGGATCTCACTTTTTTGCAGGCTATGTGGACCCAACAAGGGGTTATTTAGGGTTTTTGTAATGGGTTATGGGATGTCAGCCCATGGGTTTACCCATGATTAGGCCTTATTGTAAGGGATTGTAAAAGTATAAGTAAGAATGTATTGTAGAAGGAAAGAATATAGCTTCTGGAGCTATGTGAAAGTAGCTTGAGCAGCTTTGTGCCATGGAATTTCTATGTTAAGGCTATGTGCTCGATAGAGGTGTTGGCTCTGTGCCCTGACCTAGTTTTGGGAAGGAGGATCTGGTGCTCAATGCGTAGATCTCTTGTCTGGTCTGAAGCTTGGCTCTGTGGATTAGTGCATAGGAGCAACTAAATGTAAGACATTGAAGAATAATAAAGAAGACGAAGTAGTTGGTGGACGTAGCCCCACACTGGGGTGAACCACGTATATCTTGTGTCTTTGGTTTACTTTGTGCTTTGTTGGTTATGTTAAGAATATGCTCAGTGCTTTTCTTATTATGTATGTTAGGTAGATCTATTGATGCTTAGTGCTTTATTTGTGTTAAGGATGAATGAATGTTAGATCTAACTCAATGCTATGTGCTAAATGATTGAAGTGTTGACCTATATTAAGGTTTGTTTTGTGATGTTAATGAAGCTAATGAACTAATGCATGTCACCTTCTAAGTGTTGCTAGAACACTATGTGAAGTGTTATTATCACATATCTGTGTCCCAGCTTGGTGAGACATCATCTTCTTTGCAGGTGTTGCCAAAAGGGTCAGTAGTTAGAGTTTTGTTGGTGCGTTGTTGAAGCGTTGAACCCTGGGTATGTCATGTGCCAACAACAAGATGACGAGAATGAGAGATTGTTGGTTGGAATTGCTACAGGATTTAGTAAATTGAGAAATTATGGAGTATTTTGATGTAAAAATTAAGTACATTTGTATATGATGCACTAAGGATAGTGCAAAAATCAAGGAGAGTGGAATGTAATAACCCCTAGTTTGACCTCAATTGTAAATGTATATGTACATATGTTTTTATAGGTTGGTGAGCCGGGATGTTTTGGGCTAGAGTGCCTGTGTATATATGTTTTGGGCCAAAGTGCTTGTGTGATATTAGGCCAGAGATCCCATATGTTAAAAGGTTGGTGAGTTGTACATTATAAATGTTATCACCTAAAAATTGGCCACTTATACCAAAATTATAGGTGTACCAAAATGCACTAGAAATAATATGGGTATTGTGACATAAAACACAGTTTTACACCATGCAAGTCAATATAATGTATAGGAACCCATTTCCTAAATTTATTTTCACACAATTTCATGACTTTTCCCTCTTAATTTTATTTTTAAAAGAAAAATAATTAAAAATTTTGCATACAAAATTAAGAGGGTTCCCCCCCATTTCATTATCTCATTTCATTTTTTCCTCGATTCTTTCTCTCCATTGTAGGTGTTTGAAATTATATTTTCTCCATAGTTCATGAAACCCTAGTTTCCTGGGGGAATTTATCTTGTAGAAGCCATCAACTACAACCATCAATAGAGGAGAGAGCATCCACACACTCAGGGAATTGCAAGAACCCTCCCAAGGAGAGGCCACAGGGAGATCATCATCTTCAAGGGTTTCTCTATCGATGATGTTGTAAAGCCTTTTTATTTGAGTAATGGATTATTTCTTCATTCTTTGATAAATTTACTATTCTTACTTCTTTATTTTGTTGCATTTTTCTTCTATTCACAAGAATCGCATATATTTGAGGATGAATCTATCCATTTAAAACTAGGGTTTTTAGCTTTTCTATAACATTTATTTGTAATCTTGAAGCAACCACAAGATTTGTATATTTGCTCACCCTTTGTGCATATTTACACCAAAAAAATGGTGACTCCACTAGCGATCCAGACCAATCTCATGATCCCTAGTTGTGGGTGTGTGGGTAAATTGTTTTTTCTATATTTTCATTTTTTTTTAAGTCTGTAGGTATTTTTTACTTCTTGTGTATTTATGTGTCATGGTTACAAGAAATAGGTGTTGGAAACCCTTCAAGATTCCCATAGAATCAAGCTCAGAGGTATCAGATACCTCCCAGGATCTAATGCAATAACATGTGTCACTTACTGTGTTGACAAACACATTATTTCATCCCAGTATCTACATTGACCAATGTAGGAACTAGGCCAACTTTCTACAAGGACAACACACATGTTCAAGTCAGTTTATGTAGCGGCCAAAAAAACTTTTTATTTTTGTGTGTGTGCGTGTATGTATGTGTTTCTTTGTCGTTATCTGAGTGTTGTTTAGCGAATATAGGTTACTTTTTAGTACTCTTGTTGTATGATAGAGCTAAAATATTCAATAAATATATAGGATTGGGGAACAAACGCCTTAGGATTTTAGTACATTTCTTCCAATTGGTTTCTTGAGGGTTTTGTTTTCTAATTTCTTACTGCAATAGGCTATAATCAAGCATTTTAATGGTTTTTTAGTCCTATAGGTTTTTCTTTTTGAATTTAATCAATAGTTTAAAAAAGAAAAAAGAAAAGAGAAGACATATAGGAAGGTGCATGTAGCTAGATGGATTGCTCACTCATTTAGCTTTATGTTGCAGCTGTAGTTCCATTTTACTTCTTGTTATAGATTGTATTTTCAGTTCAAATTTGCATAACCTCTTAGTAAAAAGAGAAAGGCCTCATAGGACCCTTATGTTTTTCTTGCCAATAAGTGTGTTTTCTGTAGTAAATCTGATTGAGTATGAGTGTGCTTGTGAGCCAAAAATGAGATGAATTATTTATGTTTTTGAAATATGAATTTTTTGCAAGTTGTTTTTTTTAAGTAATATAGATAGAAGTGAAGATCAACATTAAATAGTTTTGTTATATTTATTTCTTTCATAATTAGTTAGATTTATTTTTCATTGCAATTCAGTTTTATTTATTTACAATCATTTTCATTATTATTGGTCACACCACATATGCACACAAAACACACCCTAAGAATTATGCTTGGTTCATGATGCCAATCTTAGCCTTAAAATTAACCCCTAATTTAACACACATTTAAGACCCCTTAGGCACCAAAAGGAATTGTGTAGTTAAGTTAGACCCTGGGTATAGGAATTCAAATAATTATCCTTGGTCATTTACATCAAACATAGAAGTTGACTTTCTAGGAAACTGAAATACTTTCTATCGGAGATAGTCCCATTCTATTTGGTAATAGGTGTGTTATTTCAGAGTGGATGATGACAAGGTATAGATTGGAGGTGTGATTGAGATTAGAGAATCCTTTATCTCTCACTACTAAATATCCCCAGACTGCTTGA
Organism: Picea engelmannii; assembly: GCA_009831015.1. Lineage (NCBI taxonomy): Eukaryota > Viridiplantae > Streptophyta > Pinopsida > Pinales > Pinaceae > Picea > Picea engelmannii. Next base: position 139,422 of record ML816867.1, read on the forward strand.
TTGTAGCTCGAAGGAAAGGTAATTGTCGGGCAATTTAATTGCTTAAATTTGAGACATTAAATTATCAACTAGGGTGTTCATAAACTTGAGATATGTTGGAAAAATATATGCAGGACTAGGAAGCCAAACTATACTAAACTAATTCTACTAAATCGAAAGGGTAGTTAGCTTAGTAAATCATTTCCAAGAATCAAACTTAAGTATTGAGGCTATAGTCATTTATTCAATTACAGTATTTTACTTCGGTCAGAAATATTCCTACAAAGATATAGTTCTCTCAATTATTCATGTGACTCATGTAGCTTACCAAGCATCAAATCAAATAAATATTTCAATATGAATTAAACCCATAAATCTCAAAGTTGCAAGTTCAATTCATGTATCTTCCGTTTTGTCAGAATTCCAGTGTCAACAACTTGTTGATATTTTATGGTAGAAAACCACACTACAATGGTCGCATAGTCTTTCCATGGTAGAGACATGTTTTCTTCTTTCAATTCTTCCAGGTGGACATTGGCTCATTAGTATTCACTTTAGTTTTATGGTCAAAATATTATTTTTTGCATACAAATGCATCGGATCATCCTCTTTTTTTATAATTTAGCTTTCCCTTGCCCTTGAGCAAGTAAGTTTGAACTTTACCTCCAAAATTTCCTTCATCAAGCAACTTGTCTTGATCATTAATTAGTAAACCATAGAAGGTATCAAAGGTATATTCCTTACCATATTCCTTGTGTGCCTTCCAATTTTTTCAAAATGTGGAATAGAACATTTCAAAAGGTGTTCTCAGATTCATCAGGTCTAGCTCAATGAGTTTTCCATCTTTCTTCTGAAAATTTCTCTCACATTCGCCAAATTTGAACTGTAGTTATTTAACACAAGCCAAGTAGTCCTCAATCCTTTCAAAGGAATGCAGATTAAGAGAGATCAACTATTTATCCAACTGCATAACTTGACTCTCATCAACTTTTTAAAGAAAATACAATCAATCTTACTTGTATGAAAGATAATCTCCCAATAAATGTAGGTCGTAATGACCCTAATAACCTCATATTTATTTCCTTCAACGAAAAACTTCAGTTGGTCATCCTTTAGATCTAGAATAATGGCTTTTGTATGTTTCCATATCCCTTTGATTTTAAACAAAGTCTCCATATCTAATACCAAAATATCATAATTAAGTCCATTCAAAATAACATGATCAATCTTGAAAGCCATCTTCAATATCTTAAAAATGTGATATGATCTAAATGGGTTACATCCAATAAATCAATGGCCCGTAGTCAATCAAAAAAATATTTGGCTCAGAAATATGTGTATAATAAGTGACGCAAAAACCATATGCTCTAATACCATGTTGGGGATTGGGGGTAACCCTGAGTGGAACAAAATAGAATTTGCAAATATAAACAAAGGAATAATACTCCATGAAGATCGGTGGTGTCTAAAGACACTATTTCAACACTTAAGCACGGCACGTTGTGATTAGAATATCACAATGCATAATTGAATACAATCATTTTTTTTTTAATAGGAATGGTTGGAGTTGTATTATATAAAAAATCGCCAAAATTCAAAAAGATACAAGTGGCACAGTGTGGGCACCTCTGTTGCTTCCGTAGAAGCTAATGTGTCTATCTATGCCTGAGAGATGTAACCATTGTTCTAAATAGACTACAGTTATTCCATGTGTAGATGGAAATAAACATATTTAACAGCAACAAAAATTTGCAATTCATAAAAACCTAAAGTTAGATATGGGGTTTCCCTGGTTCTTCCTGCTAAGCTTCTGGGTTCTCCTCTGCCTGGTGCACTTCTGCGAAGTGCTAAGCTTGGTTCTCCTCTGCCCAAATGCGATCTGAGAAACCTGGCACTATGGGTACATGTTGGTCATTGCTAGCAGCAGAATGAAAAGTCGAAGGTAGTCGGTATTCATCGTTGCCTACAGAGTGTGTTGTCTATTGGGGACTTCCCAGGCGTTGAGTGACAGCTCCAATCTATCTTGTATACTGATTGACCCCCCTGAGGACGATTGTCAATTATTGATTCTGTCGAATTTCTTGTTGTTTCATTTGGGACTATATCTTTGCCATGCTTTCTCGAATTCCCTGGTTTTCCTGTTGGAGCTCGTGGTGTCGTGCGCCAAAGCGTTCTTCAATTCTCCTGCAATCTGTTCGTAGATCTTGGAAATTCTCTTGAAGTTCTTCGGTGGTGTAGATTGGGTAGGAGTAAGGAGCTCCGGACCTTCACCACATAATGTAGTGGGAGAATGAGGGGATGAGAGGCGAGCAGGCACTGTGTAGAAAGGAGCACGAGCTGGCTGAGAGAGAGACTCGAAAGGAAGGATGCAAGGAGAGCCCGCCAGAGCCGAGGAAAATGTAGAGCCAGATGAGGGAGATGTACATGTTACACTGAATCCAATGGGAAATGGTCGGCAAACCTTTATGTGAGAAGGGATCCTTTGGAACCCACAAGCGAGGTGATTTTTCTCAGGTTGAGAGGACAAAGAAGATGTTGAGGGATGATGGTGGATCATCCGGATATGCAGACGGGGATCCTTAGATAGGAG
>ML816867.1:142003-162354 GCA_009831015.1 Picea engelmannii
ACATGGGAAGCAAGGGTGGGGGACGTGCCAAAAGGGGCGTGGGCCAGAGCGAGCATGGGAGTGGGGAGGGGGTGGTCCATGGAAGTCGAGACGGAGGGGAGAGGGGGAGGGGGGGGTGAAGGAGGGGGAGGAAAGAGGGGAAAGAGTTGGGTGGAAGGGTTAGGAGAGGGAGAGAGGGTTGGATTAAATAGTTATTTATATTAGGCGAAGGGGCGAAGGGACAGGCATAATTAAGGAAACCAAACATAAGAGGAAATTTGATTGGAAATTATATGACTATGTTCTAGGATTTTCACCGCTTTTGCCAAATTATCTACCTCTGTGTTTTGAGCTTGCAAGATATGGAATAAGTGTAGGCTGGTGAAATTCTTATTTAGAGAGTTATTCCTAAGCTTATACCTTTAGGAGGGAGTTTTGATGATGTTGACGAACCTTGTAGCTCTTTTATGACTATTTCATAATCCCCCATAATAGTAAGAGTTTGTATGTTCCTCTCCTGTGCTATATTTAGTCCCATATAGACTGTGAGGATCTATGCTCTGTTATTAGTGGTTTTCCCCAAGCCCCAGGAGAAATCAATTGTTTTTTTTCCATCGAAATCATAGATGACTCCCCCCACACCTACCACCCCTAATTGAATACAATCATTATTACTCTCCATGTTCACCATGTTTTTAATATCAATCCATGGGTTCCTTTATTTATAGTCTCGGGATATAACCAATTTCCTTGAAAATGGGAAGATCTTGTCCACATATAACTATTAGTGGTTGGTAGGTGTTCCATCAAATTCATGTTGTCACGTCGGTTAGTTGGCATACCAAGTCGACCCGACCATCGAGTTTTTCAAGATGTACTCAACTTCTTGGTTGGTCGATCCATCGACTGACTACTAGTTGATTATCTGACCAATTGTCTAATCTAGCACCCGACCGACTATCTCCAAATGCTAGTCAAATGTCTCTGGTAGAAGTGGTATGAACCATCAAAATATGATGTTCCAACAAAGTAAACAAGGGGGTACACTTCCTTGGGTTGTACAAGATGAAGGGAATGAAATATTGTTGGTTGGAATTGTTGTGGGAGTTAGTAAAATGAGAAATTGTTGAGAATTTTGATGTAAAAATTATGTACATTTGTATATTATGCACTAAGGATAGTGAAAAAATAAGGGAGAGAGGAATGTAATACCCCCATTTTGACCCTAGTTGTAAATGTATATGTACATATGATTTTATAGGCTGGTGAGACATGACGTTTTCGGTTAGAGTGCATGTGTATATGTGTTTTGAGCCGAAGTGCCTATTTGAGTTTAGGTCAGAGATCCTATATGTTAAAAGGTCGATGAGCCTAGAATTGTACATTCTAAATGTTATCATCTAAAAATTGACCGCCTAGAACAAATTTCTAGGTGTACCAGAATGCACTAGCAATAGTATGGGTACCATGACAAAAAAACTCACTTTTACACCATGTCTCACCAATATAACTTATAGGAACCCCTTTCCTAAAGTTATTTTCCCTTAATAAAGTCATAAAACCCCATTTTATGAATTTTCCCTCTTAATTTTATTTCAAAAAGCAAAATCATTCAAAATTTTGCATATAAATTAAGAGGGTTTTCCCCCATTTCATTATCTCATTTCAATTTTTCCTCTCATCCATTATTTCTCTCCATCCTCTCCATTATAGGGGTTTTCCATTATATTTTCTCCATAATTCATGAAACCCTAATTTCTTGAGGGAATTTCTCTTGTAGAATCCATCAACTACAACCATCATCAAAGGAGAGAGCAGCCACACACTTAGTGAATTGCAAGAACCCTCCCAAGGAGAGGCCACAAGGAAATTAGCATCTTCAATTGTTTCTCCACAGGTGATGTTGTAAAGCATTTTTATTTGGGTAATGGATTATTTATTCATTCTTTGATAAATTTATTGTTCTTGCTTCTTTATTTTGTTTCATTTTTCTTTTGTTCATAAGAATAACATAGATCTGAGAATGAATATGTCCATTTAAAAATAGAGTTTTTAGTTAAAACTAGAGTTTTGAAGCAACCAAAAGATCTGTATATTTTCTCACCCTTTGTGCATATTTACACCAATAGAATGGTGACTCCACTAGGGATATAAGTCGATCTAATGATCCCTAGTTGTGGGTGTGTGGGTAAATTATTTTTTCTACCTTGTCATTTGGTTTTTCAAATTTTTTTAGGGATTTTTTACTTGATGTGTCTTTCTCTGTCATGATTATAGGAAACAGGTGTTGGAAACCCTTCAAGATTCCCACAAAATGAAGCTCGTGGATTTTAGAGACCTCCTCAGAGAAAACACAAGAACATGGGTCACATACTTCAGTTACTAACATATTAGTTCATCCTAGTATCTGCATTGGACAATGCATGAAGTAGGCCAACTTTATGCAAGGACAACACACATGTTCTGGTCAGTTTCTGTAGGGAGAAACAATTTTTACTTTTTTATTTTGTTTGTGTTTTTTTGTTTGGATGTCTAAGTGTTTTTTAGGGAATATAGGTTACGTTTTAGTTCTCTTTTTGTAGTATAGAGATAAAATATTCAATAAATCTATAGGATTTAGCAACAAACCCCCTAGGGTTTTAGTACATTTCCTACAATTGGTTTCTTGAGGATTTAGCTTTCTAAATTCTTAGTGAATTAGGCTATAAATAAGCATTTTAATGGTTGTTTAGTCCTATAGGCTTTTATTTTTTCATTTAATCAATAGTTTAAAAAGAAAACATAAAAGAGAATACATATAGGAAGGTGCATGTAGGTAGATGCACTGGTCATTCATTTAGCTTTATGTTGCAGTTGTAGTTACATTTTACTCATTGTTATAGATTGAATTTTCAATTAAGATTTGCATAACCTCTTATTAAAAATAGAAAGGCCCCATTGGACCCCTAATTTTTTATTTCCAACAAGGGTGCTTTTGTAGTAAATCTGATTGAGTATGAGTGTGCTTGTTTGGCCATTTGAGTGAGTAAAAACAATGCACTTAGTTGCCTTATTAGGACAGAAAGAAAATACAGAAAAGAGTTAATTGATTAGTTGATCAACCAAAGAGAAAATGTAAACAAAAATGACAAAGAAATAAAACTAAACTAAACATGCATCGAGATCAAATGACAAGATGAAAGTGGAACAAGAAATAGCTACCAATAGAATTGACCTTCGAATTAATAACACCTAGGAGAAGTATGGGAATTTATGAGTCCCCTCTTCCTACTTGGGAAGGCTCTTGAGAACCCCAAATACAAAGCTCTCTTCTTCTAACAATGGCATTACAATGGTGAAGACTTAATGGTTAAATTTTTCAAGAGGTGAGAAGGATAAAACTAGTTATGACTGCTCAAATAGATCTAAGAGAAAGATGGCTTCTCTAAAACAAAATAAACAGCATAACAATGCTAAAAATTGTTCTCTTTGTTTGCATACCCTGGACATGTATTTATAGGACCAATACAAGATTTTTCATAACTTTATCATAGTGTGAATGGGATTCCTTTGGAGGTAGTACCCATCCCTTCAATAGCCCCAAAGCTAGATATTGAGTCGATTTTAGAGTCTTTTCATGGCACACTTCGACCTGGAAGTGGTTGAAGCCCGACCAATTGCATTAATGTGTCATTTCTGCATCATCATGGGTTCTTGTGTAGACAGTTGCGCAGACCATGCAATTTGCACATATTGAGTTGTGTTGGCCCACGTAGGTGTGTGTAAGCAAGATTTAAGGAAACTAAGTTGAAACTCAGGGACTATTTGCATAGTTTTAGTGGCATGCTAGATAATTTTTGTAAATGCTTGAGGTAAGTTGATTAATATGTTGTATTGGTACTTTCTTCAACCATTGTCTGTTTTTTTGTGAGCAATTTTTTGGTGATAACAGATGCCCCCTTATGTGTGAGGTTAGGAGCATATGTGTAGTTGAAATACATCATTGTTTCTTTTGGTTTTGATGTCATTGTGTAGAAGAGTTGGAGACTTTGTATTTAGGAATTTTTAGAGTGATCCGTTGGAGGGAGAGGGGAATAATATGTAAACCAAGTGTTCTCCAAAAATAAAAATTGTGTACAAACAACGAGGGAATACCCCATGCTCGTGTCATGAAAACATAATTGTATAACTGTAATTGAAATTTGGTGATGAAGTGGGTATCGGTAGTGCCCTGGGGGGCGTTAATAATGATATATGGTTGTTCTGGCTCTGAATCAAGGAATGGACAATGGTGTAATGTGTCAATAACTCGAAGGCATTGATGGCCTATAAAATTCATAGGTCTTCAGCTGCCACAGAACACTACAATGGTCGCATAGTAATGCCCACTGTAACATGAAACTATGTTGAGGTTGAATGTTATGGGGGTCAACAAAATCAGAAAGAAATGAGGAATCTTTCTTTTCTATACAAGACTCGTCATTAATGAGTTAATGAGAATTAAGATAATATTGCCTTCTTGGAAATTTATGTTGACATCGATAGCTGGGGAGGCACAACTACAAGAAGCAAAGGGCTTCTTGACATTGATTTATCTAAATGGTGTCAGGAACTGTACTCGTAGAAGGTGGATGAACTGGTAAAATTAACAAAGTTAAGAATATATGGGATTCAATAACTTCCTTTTGGTTGGGGTTATATTGATATATGGAAGCAACCGTAAAACATGATCTGGTATCAGGGGAATGACCAGATATTGGGTAAGTTGTGTTGAAGGGGTGAGATTGCAAAGAGATGTATGATAGGTAAAAATATATAGGTTTGGGACAAGGATGTCTATCATAGTCAGGATTTTTTCCACGGTAAGGATAGTTTGCAAAGATTTTTACGAAAGGAGGATTCCCCTACCAAGGGTGACATGGGATACTATGTGCCAAGGAAAAAAAATGCCATCGTCTACGATGACAAACATTTATGAAATTGTTGAAAATCAAAAGGTGTTTTACACAATTACCAAATGAATAAAGATTAATTGGGGTTGACAATGCACATACAAAAATAGGTGCCCTAGTGAAGTATGTCTTGGTCGACTTGGGGCGTAAGTAATGGAATGTAACTGATGAAGGGTGGGGGGGGCATAGGTGGGTTTTTGTACTAGGTATATGAATGGAGGATGATTATGTAGATGGGAAATTGATGTTGGAGGATATGGAAGGAGAATGAAAATGTGGAGGTGCATATAGCATAACCGGTAAAATATGATTGGGAGTCCATCATGGGAAGGCTAGAAAAATGATGAGAAGAATTATGAGTCTCATTCTATGATATGAAGTACTACTGGGACTCCCAGTCCTTGGGGGAAAGAATAGCATGAGTGTCGATTTTCCAAGGGGAAAATATCTATGGGACGACTCATGTAGGGAAGAATGCTACCAGTTGACAATACATGAATTCAACATAGGTGGTGGTACTGCATATTCAGATATGGGGATCCTAAGGGTAAATCTTGAAGGGTATGACTAGGAGATGAAAATGTTTGTAGAGGGTTTGATTGCATGCCAATTCTTGTCACTAAAGTCATCCCCCTGACTACTACAAAGGCCAGAGCTAGTGCATTTAGAGAATAGGATTTTCCTTTGTGTTTTTTTGTTTATAAAAAGGATGAATAGGATTTAACATCAACAATATCTCCTCCTTGTTTTTGAAACAAAGGGTTAACAGCAACATCATTATTATCGAAGAGCCTTTGCAAAGGTACCAAACCTTTAGGTATATGATTGGTTTTCATATACAGAATTTTATGGCATGCAATCTCATTTAGCAGCATTTTTGGTTCTTCATCTTCTATAACTTCATTCAGATTTTCCCGATCAATTTTTAAAGAAGAAAATTCATCAATAACTTGTAAAAACATTTATATTTTTTTATCATCTTGGAACACCTCCCAATGCTTAATGTTTTCTGAAATAGAAGGTCTATATTTCATTTGAATTTCATACTTAACCTGAGAATTGAGAGGCGTTTTGAAACCACTTGTTGCTAAAGCTAAGGAATCAACTTGTTGATTTTCAATTCTGGGAATAAAAGATATATTGAAGGCAGAAAAGTAATTTTCCACTAAATCCCAAACCTCATTTCGGTACTTCTTAAGTCTTAGCTTCTTTGTTTTATATCTGTCCCTGACCTGTAACACCACCAACTCTGAATCTCCAAAAACTTCAAGCCAGTCAATTTTCAAATCAATGGCAGCCCTTAAATCCAAAATCAAAGCTTCGTATTCTGCTATGTTATTTGTGGTCTGAAACTCAAGTTTAAATGACAAAGGAAAGATTTATTTAGAAGGTGAAACCAACACTACTCTAGCTCCTGACACATCCTTAGATGAAGACCCATCAAAGAACATTTTCCACAGAGAATCATTACCATTTATTTCTTGATTTTTCATATTTTTTCTTGGTTATGCTACAGGGGCAGCATAATAATCATCTCACTGTAAAATGAAAGAATCCATGTCTTCTTGAATTGCTTATATAGGGTGATTTGTAGGATTATGAGGGTCACTGATAATATATGAAAGCTGTGAATCTTTGTACAGCCTCATGCTTTCACCTCCAAAAATAGGAATAGTAGAAAAAGAAAGATCCATTTGCAGAGTTCCCCCAAGTCTTTTTTATCACAATATTCATAAAAGCATACCAAAGTTTAGTTTTATATCTACCACCACTATATCCATCATAATTCTCTTCATAGGAAGTCGGGTTAGATTAACCATGAGATCTTTAATCACCCCTAAACACTTGACTCTGCTAGAATAAAAAGTATAGAGATCTTGATATGGTTTTGTGATCTCTAGTCCTAATTCCTCCATAACCACTTTAGGCATTAAATTGTGTGAAGCTTCGGAATCTAAGAGGCAATTATGAAGTATATGATCATGGATGTTCAAAGAGATGTAAAATGGAGGTACAGATTCATCTCTCCACTTTATATTTTATCCCAGGAAAATAGTTGGTCTGTCATCCTCTAAATTAACAGTATCTACAACAACTGATTAATCTTTTTGTTGCAACACTTTCAAAATAGAATCTTTAAACAACTTATTTTTCATTAGTTCAATAAGGGGAATCTGTAATTTTACCTTGTTGATTTTGGACTCTAGGTAGTGTATGATCAAAGATTTACCTTTATCTTGAACCTATTGATTTATGGGCTTGTTGGCAGGTTGACTGTTTGCTTTCTTTTTGTCTGGAGTAGGATTCTATTGAATAGGGGCAGAACCATTCTCAGATTGAAGAGGAGGATCCTGATTTGTAGCAGCAACTTTAGATCTAAGATTGTATTTATTTTGGACCTGTGCTTGTGGATACTCAGCAAAAGAATTATGATTTGAAGGGGTAGATTCAACTTCCTGTTCAAAAAGTTGTTGCATTGCATAATTTTGATAATCTTCCTTAGTGAGAAATATCGTAGCATGAGAATTTTAAAAAAGATTTATATCTTGATCTCCTTCCTGATCTCCATCATTTTCATTAGATATATAATTATTCTGGAAAGGAGTAGGAATGTTTTGATTCGAATTTTCTTTTTGCAATATTTGAGAAGGTTGATTAAATTTTTTGTATGGCTGATTAAAATTTCTTTGGTAACCCTCCTGCCTGCCTTTATTAGGATTCTTGACCTCAAGATTTAATTTAGCCAATTGGGAATTTAGACTCTCAATAGTCTTTGTCATTTCATCAATTTTAGACTAAGAATGGGAAGAAGAAGGAACCTATTCCTCTTTACCCTTTTTCTGTCAGATTTACCAGTCACATGTACTGAGCTGCCAATATATTTGACTCTACCTCTAGGGAAGCATCTTGCATACTAGATAGTGTGGGAGCTCTTCTTTCTCTGAGCAGCAAACAAATATCATGATCAAATGCATTTGTATAAGTAATTTTTGCAAATGTTTCTGTAGGCTTGATCTCTATAGGAATATTATTATACATATTATTAAACCTTTTAGTAAAGTCTGATATAGACTCACCATTCTTCCTTTTAAGATTCCCAAACTCTGTGATATAATATGATAAATATTTTTTATCCCCCCAATGTTTCAAAAAGGCATCATCTAAGGCATCAATATATGTAATTGTTCCCGCAATAATATCGCTAAACCATTTACGAGCTTCCCCATCAAGGCTCTGGACAAACACGCACATCCAAACATCTTCATGCTCTATATTTAAATTGTATGCATAGTTATAGAAAGAAACATGGTGTTCTTTTGCAATAATGTCTTCTTCCCCAGTGAATTTTGGAATATACTTAAGATAACCACTTGGTGGAAGAGAATTTAAAGGATTAGGGACCACTAGACGTGCATACCTCGCAGCTACAATATGCTCTATCCTAGTGAGAGGTGGATTATGTCCTGCCATTATGATAGAAGGAGTTGTTTTTATTGTGAGTAAGGTAATTGTTGGTAATGAAGATGTAGACTTTAAAGGTTGTGAAGAACTTAGCTGAGGAAGTGGGGTGATCCCAAGATTTGGTGAAGCAGGGAAATAAGAAGCTTTATAAAATTCTACTAGAAGCTTAACCAAATTCTCTTCTCCTTACACATGCAATTCAGACAATAGGTATTGTATAGCATGAGGATTGATATATGAATGAATATGAGGTGAAGATGGTTCAGAATCGAATGAAAATGAATTGGATGATGATGAATCTATTAAGGCCTAGTATGGAGAATAAATTCCCTCAATTTCAAGATGTTTTATAACATTGTCAGTTGACAATGTAGATTCAGGATTTTCAAAACTTTCTTCCTTTATATCAGAAAAAACAGACTCATATTTATAATAAGTAGTTTTTTGTAAAGCCTTGACTTTCTTAATAATTCTCTCAGGATCTGATATAGGCGATATCTCAGGAGAATCTGAAGGATTAGCCCTGGTCACAAATTTCCTAGAAGCCATTGTTGAATTTTGGAGTCGTCGAGTGGAAAGAAAAAATATGCAGTCACTTGAGTCACTAGTTTCTATCCACCATAAAAAATAGTAAATCATGTTGTCTAACCCAGGGAAGATAATACTCGTTTCCTTCATCCCCGGCAACGACGCCAAAAAATGTTATCACTAAAGTCAACCCCCTCACTGCTAAAAGGACCAGAGCTAGTGCACTTAGAAAATAGGATTTTTCTTTGTGTTTTTTGGTTTATAAGAAAGATGATAAGGTTGGTATGGGAAAGACAACAAAATGCGAGGGGAAATTATATCAACGATCTGAAGCCAAAGTTTAGATATCTAAAATATTTCAACACATCAAATCAAATACATAAGGCACTCATATTTAAGATCAGTTAAAAGAAGTATTTCAATGAAACAAGTCATAAGAAGAAACACAAACAATTTGTTTATATGCAGAATATCTTCAGGTTCTAGAGAAAGTAATCCAAAATCTGAAGCAAAGGTGACATCAAATACGGAAATATGAAATAGGTGAATTAAAACAGCATTGTTATCTCATTCTTAACTATTCAAATGGAAAACTCGATAAACAAATTATACAAACAACATTTGAATAAAGAATGATAAAGATGTAAAGAAGAACTGACCATAAAAATGAATATATCTTATATGGAAAATAAGATGTTGATATTTCATTAAGTTCATATAATATCACTTTCACAGTTTCTTGTTTCTCTCACCATTTTCCAACCCCCACTAACTCTATTTCCCATGGTTTTATAATAAGAATCCCAAACATCAGATCCTATCAAACAGGAAATTTGTTTACAATGATAATTACAAAGTATTTGTTGGCAATGCTTTCAAATAAACCTAAGTATAGACAAGACTATCTACTCATACTAAAGTAGGTCAAAAATATGCTCGAACTTCATGATGATAGATCTCTAGCTGACTTTTGATTAAATGTTTATGTTCAATAACCGTTGCCTGAGATTTCTCCTCCTGAGAATTTGCAAAGATCATATACATGTAGTTGTAGACTAGGCTTGATGATGACCTAACATTCCAAAATTGTATCCAGACTTGAATTATGTCTTCAAACTTCTTCAAAATCAAAATTGATTTGAGATCCACAATTTCTAGGACTTAAGATAGGCAAAATCTCTTTTCAGCAAAAGAAAGTGCTACTAGATGATTTCATAGTATTTTAACCCAAAATATGTCAAAACTTCTATGAATCATTTTACAACCTGTATAATGCGTAGCTCTAAAAAGGATTAGGTGTTGTATCTTCCTTATCAAAAACCACCTACTGATATTTCATTATCATTGACCAATGAACAAGAAATGATACTAGCCTTTAGATTTAAGACTAGTTTTCTTAGGAGCATGAACCTTCTTTCTTTTCTTATACTTCTCCTCATCAAAATTAATAGTTAGGTATTTCATTTTGGGATTGAACAATAGTTTGTATTTTAGTCTAATTTTGTTGATGGGTCTGGTATGTGGCCTCTGTATAAAGTGGTCAGTGAATGATTTCACCTTCCTGACTTTCTTTCCCTTAATGCTCTGCATCTCTTTTGGATCAGGTGTTTTAAACTCTTATGCATCAAATGTATCATTTTTCTCTGCCTCAGTTGTATCAATGTGCTCTGCATCAGATGTATCAGTCTCAGAAAAAACCAATCTCCTCTTTCTTTTATTATCGTCAATAAGGGGAATTATTGGAGTAGGAATCTGAAAATATGTGGTCATACTACCATGGATTTCTTTGTATTTTTCTTTCAGTCTAGGAGACACCATTACATACACTTGCACCTCATCACTACTGGTATGCTTGGGATCTTCAGGGAGTTTTTCCACAGTATAAGTTTGTGAATCAATTATCTGTTTCTTTTTCCTCTGAAAGGTAACTTTTATTTTCGGTGATTTTCGAGGATTTCCCATTGTGTCTATTGATTGCTTCTTAAATTGGCTTCTTGTGATTCTTTGTGTAGATGCTGCAGATTGAGGTGGCTTATCCTTAGGATCAGTTTTACTACCTTTCGTCTGCATTGTTTTCACAGGTTTTCCTCTCTTCTTTTAAGATGAAATGGCATCCAATTCTTCACTAACCAGAAAACTGTCCCAAGTGGTTTTCTTCTTAGACAAGTGGTATTGAATCAAGATTTTGATCAACCCTCGGTGGTAAAAATAATGTGGAGGCAGATTTGATTTAGATTGAAATCTTGTGGACATTTTTAACAAATATTTATATAAAAAGTAGGCCAAATTCATTGTCTTTAAACCGGAAATATGACAAATAAAATGCATATGGTAAAGATACACCTTATTGTATTTCCCCTCGCAGGTAATGTATCTCTGTACAGTGTCAAAAAATTCACACCATTCCTCATGTAGCCACGTCCTGGGTATACCAGTCCTCCAATCTGGATCTTTATGCTTCTCCAACATGAAATAGTTCAATTCAACAACAATGAGGGTTTTTCATTTAAAATAGCAATCTCCATCAATTGGTAAGGTTGTGGATTTTGAAATTACCTCCTCAGAAACCTCCAAAGTTAAGCTACCAATCAACACCTGTTTTCCATCAAAAGATTGTGCAAAGGCGGGAGCTGCTCCATAGTTGTAACCTGAGAATTTCTTAATGAAATTGAGCCAACGTGCCTTTTGAAACCATTCTTTTGCTTGCAGCAAAGCATACTCCAGTCCTGAGGGTTCTACTCTATTCATCGTGTCTCCCTTAACCATATTTTTTAAACCGAAACAACAAACAGATATTGGCTATAGAGGAGACCCTTCACGAACTCAATGCAATAGTTATATTTTGGCTTCACGAAATAGATAACAGTCAGGGTTTAGGGATGGATGAGTCGGTTGACAACGTCATTTCCATCAAATCACCAGAAAAACAGAACTAACAAACGGAGGACCACTTTGTTTGATGATGATTAGTTCAATTCACCTATACTGAGGAGGGAAGAATTTAAGGATGAGGAAAGAAAATGACAAAGAAGATGAGGATTCAAGGCAACGAAGATAGTAATGGCTTGAATAGGTGATATGAGAGTTAACACTGGCTCCATATGAGGATGGGGTTTTCCTTAGAAAATTTCAAGAACTGTAGACATGTTCTTTTCCCTGACCATCTTCCCTTGACTATATTTTTTACATATAATATTCTTCTTGCCTTATTTTCCATCAAAGACACACCAAACTGATCAATCTAAAAATCTAGAACTATTCCACAATTTTCCAAACTGCCTTACCATTGGGTCATGGAGTCTTATTGATTATATTTCTACCACACACCAATATACAATATATACATAAATTTTAGGCCATATTTGGCCTAATAGGTTAAGAAATGCGTAAGGAAACGCCCACTGACTGGGCCTCCAAATACTTCTTCGCAATTCAAATTTATCAAAACGAAAGTATTATTCTGTAAAACTTCTGCAATTTTTACATGCCCAAACCAAATATTGTCAAGCTTATCGTGCTTTGGTTTAACTTCTATTCGTGCATCCCATCGCAACACTAAATCTCCTTCTTGAAAATTATCCTATTTATCTCTTTTGTCGAAAATTGCTTTCATATTTTCTTTGAAATCTTGAGTCCTTTTATTCACTACATCCCTCTCTTGTTGAACCTCTATGATTTGAAACATTCTTCTTTGTATGTCATTTGGTTCTTCTAATTCATCCTGGAGATACTTCATCACAGGTAATCCAAGTTGAATAGGTAAAACTACATCCAATCCATAAACCAATTGAAATGGGGAAGTACCAATAGATTTCTTGGTACTAATTATGTCTTCCCACAAAGCAAATTTCAAACCAACATCCCAAGATTTCTTATTTTCTGCCAACACATTTTTAATTATCTTGATCAAACTTTTGTTGGAGGACTCAGCAAGTCCATTTCCCTGTGGATAGTAAGGAGTAGAATGTGCCAAGCTAATATTATAATTACTGCAAAACTGGATCATGGAAGTTGACTTAAAATCTTGAGCATTATCTGTAATCAGTTTCCTAGGACATCCATACCTATCAAAATATTTTCTTCTAAGAATTTCATGATAACCTTATTAGTGGCATTTCTAGTAGGTATAGCCTCAATCCATTTCGTAAAATAATCTGTTGTAGTAAGAATATACTTATGCTGGCCACTAGATGTAGGATTAATTTCTCCAATAAAATCTAATTCCCATTGTTGAAAAGGACCAGATGTTGTAATAGGTTTGAGAGGAAGATATTTTACTTGTTGCTTACCAGCAAATTTTTGACAATTTTCACATGCTCTGATCTTGGAGAATACGGCTGAGAAAAGAGAAGGCCAATAATAGCCATCTCTCAAAATTTTATAAGTTATAGCTTGCCAATATAAATGTCCTCCACATGCTCCACTATGCATGTCGATCATAATCTGTTTTTCTTCTCCCTTGTCTACACATTTCAGCAAGACACCTCCCCGATCCTTCCAATAGAGACATTGATTCAGTATACAATATTTAGTAGCCTTCATCTTTAAATCTCTACACTTTGATTTATCAAAATCAAGACAAAATTGAAGATTCTGCAAAACATGCACAATATCCTTATACTAGGGATATATAAAATACTTCTCAAGAACCTGCGTGTTGTTTTCAGCCTACTGAGCGGATAATTGATCTAATTGATTTGACATTTGATTTATACCGAGGGCTTGACAATTTGAAGAAGATAACAATTTGTCTAGACCTTGCCCCTTGACTAACTCTGTAGGATTAATTTCCACATCCTATTCCAAGAGCTTAGCTATCCACTTACCTCTTTTACCTTCACTATCAGGCTGCACCAATATATCCTTGACAGAGCTGCTAGGAACATATGTAGTAATATTTGAATGCAGAAGGTAGACTTTGAAAGATTTAAGTGCTTTAATTAAAGCATAAGCTTGTTTTTCTAGGATATCATACTTTAACTCTGCATCTCTCAAAGCCTTACTAAAGAAAGATATTGTTTGTTCTTGACCATCTTTATTTTTTGTAATAGGACAACAACAATTGTTTCATGTGATGCAAATGAAAAGACTAAAAAATCCTTATCATACTGAGGGCTTATCAAAACTGGAGCTTCCACCAAAGCTTGTTTGATATTCTAAAATGAATCTCTTGCTTCTTGATTCCATCTTATTTTGACATCCTTTTTCAACATATTATAAATAGGTTTAATGATTTCTACAAAATTGGGTTCAAACCTCTTTAAAAAAATTATTTTTCCCAAAAAAGATTGAATTGATTTCTTGTGCCTGGGGACCTCAATTTGTTGGATAGAAACCACTCTATCAGGGTCAATTTTAACTCCATTAGCTGATACAATATGCCCCAATAAATTCCCTTCTTCCATAACAGAATGATATTTCTTAGGGTTAAGAGATATACCGATATTTCTGCATTTTTTAAAAGTTTGTCTCGAATGATGGAAGTGTTCATCATATGATTTGGAAAATATTGTAATATCATCCAAATAAATGACTATAAATCTGTCTTTTTCTCCAATAAACACCACATCCATGGCTCTCTGAAAGTATCCCCGGCATTGAGAAGACCGAAAGGCATCTTTGCATACATAAACATTCCCTATGGAGTGGTAAATGGTGTTTTCTCTTGATCTTTTTCAGAGACTACAATTTGATTATAACCTGAATAACCATCCAAGAAAGACATTTTACTTGCTCCAACCACCATTTGGAGAATATAATCCATTTTTGGAACAGGATAATTATCCTTCAGTGAGAACTTATTCAAGTTCCTAAAGTCCACGCATAATCTAATTTCATTGTTCTTTTTCCAAACAGGGACTAGATTAGCAATCCAATTTGAGTATCTAAGTGGAATGATAATTTTGGCATCCAACATTCTTTTAAGTTCCTTCTCAATTACTGGAAAAAGCATGGGATTGATCTTCCTTAGTTTATGCTTAAAAGGTTTTGCACCTTCTTTTAAAGGAATGTTATGTTGCATTATCTATGGATCAAAAGTCTTAAGATATTCATATGACCACACGAAAATATCCACAAATTCTTTCATCAATTCAACATACTTGCCCCTTTTCTTATCAGGTAAGGACTTTGACAGTTTCACCAATCTTGGATTATCTTCAGTTCCAATGTTAGCATCAACAATATCTTCTCCCTGTTTTTGAAATAAAGGGTTAGCAACAACATCATTATTGTCAAAGATCCTTTCCAAAGGTACCAAACCTTTAGGTATATGATTGGTTTTAAGATCCAGAATTTTATGGCCTACAATCTCATTTAGAAACATTTTTGGTTCTTCATCTTCTATAACTTTATTCAAATTTTCCTGATCAATTTTTAAAGCATAAAATTCATCCATAAATTGTAAAAACCTTTATATTTCTTTATCATCTTAGAACACCTCCCAATTCTTAATGTTGTCCAGAATAGAAGGTCTATATTTCATCTTAATTTCATACTTAACCTAAGAATTGAGAGGAGTTTTGAAACCACGTGTTGCTAAAGCTAAGGACTCATCTTACTAATTTTCAATTATGGGAATAAAAGAGATATTGAAGGCAAAAAAGTAATTTTCCAATAAATCCCAAACCTCGTTTTGGTACTGCTTAAGTCTCATCTACTTTTTTAATATTTGTCCCTAACCTGTAACCCCACCAACTCTAAATCTCCAAAAACTTCAAGCTTGTCAATTTTCAAATCAATGGCATCCCTAAAACCCAAAATCAAAGCTTTGTATTCTGCTATGTTATTTGTGATCAGAAACCCAAGTTTAAAGGACAAAGGAAAGATTTATTTAGATGGTGAAACCAACACTACTCTATCTCCTGACCCCTCCTTAGATGAAGACCCATCAAAGAAAATTTTCCACAGAGAATCATTACCATTTCTTTCCTTATTTTTTGTATTTTTTCTATGTTCTGCTACAGGGGTAGCATAATAATCATCTAACTGTAAAATTCAAGAATATGTGTCTTCTTGAATTGCATATATAGGGTGATTTGTAGGGTTATGAGGATCACTGATAATATATGCAAGTTGTGATTCTTTATATAGCCTCAGGCTTTCACCTCCAACAATAGGAACAGTAGAAAAAGGATCCATTTGCAGAGTTCCCCCAAATCTTTTCGACCACAACATTGATAAAATCATATCAAATTTTGGTTTTATATCAGCCACAACTATATCCATCATAATTCTCTTCATAGGCAACTGGGTTAGATTAACCATGAAATATTTAATCACCCCTAAACACTTGACTCTGCTAGAATAAAAAGTATAGAGATCTTGATATGGTTTTGTGATCTCTAGGTCTAATTCCTCCATAACCACTTTAGGCTTTAAATTATATGAATCTCTGGAATCTAAGAGGCAATTATGAAGTATCTGATCATGGATGTTCAAAGAGATGTAAAATGGAGGTACAGATTCATCTCTCTACTCTGTATTTGATCCCAAGAAAATAGTTGGTCTGTCATCCTCTAAATTAACAGTATCTACAACAATTGATTCATCTTTTGGCTGCAACACTTTCAAAATAGAATCTTTAAACAACTTATTTTCCATTAGTTCAATAAGGGGAATCTGTAATTTTACCTTGTTGATTTTGGACTCTAGGTTTGTATGATCGAAGATTTCCCTTTATCCTGAACTTGCTAATTTATGGGCTTGTTGACAGGATGACTATTTGCTTTCTTTTTGTCTGGAGTAGGATTTTGTTGAATAGGGGCAAAAGCCTTCTGAGATTGAAGAGGAGGATCATGATTTGTAGCAGCATCTTTAGATCTAAGATTGTGTTAATTTTGGACCTGTGTTTGTCCATACTCAGCAAAAGAATTATGATTTGAAGGGGTAGATTCAACTACTTATTCAAAATTTTGTTACAATGCAGAATTTTCATAATCTTCCTTGTTGGACAGGTTGTCAATGATGGCAACAGTCGAATTGATGATCTGTTTTTAATGATGAATTACCACAGTTGAGATTGTCATTGATGTCAACAAACATATCAGTTAAGCAGAAGATGTCAAATAATGTGAAGAGGATGATAGCGCAAGCTCAGGAGGAAGAGCGAACAGGAAGAGTGCATTGTACAATTTATTAGGTAGCAGAAGAAATTTGTGATTATTGTTGATCACGATAGGATCAACAATGTTCCTATGAATCAAGCTCAGGAGGGATAGAGGCTTGAAAGAGCTCAGACGAAGGATGAGAGTCGAGTTAAGCTCAGAAGGGCTGGTGTCGAGTTCATAGAAAGGAGCCATCGATAATCTCGATGGACAATAGAGATTATTGGAGACAGCATGAACAAATAGCCATGGGCTGTTAGATCCAGCATAGATGCATGGAGGAAGTTGTCGACTGTTGATCTGCTTCGAGAGCCTTAGCAACCATTGGATCATATCAAAGTGGAAGGATAGAATAAGTGTGGCATAAGATCAGCAATGAGGTTTGTTCAAAACCCCGAAAGTCGAAGCTCCAAAATCTCAAGAGGAGAAGCGACATGGATCATTAGATTCAAAGAAAAGGAGAAGCGACGTGGATCGTCGATCCGACGAGATCGGCATTTCGGCTACCGAGAGTTGGAGCATCGACCCCCCTTGATCACAGGAATGTTGAAACCCTGTCAGTCATCGGATCACCAAGGCTATGGACCATCGATCTATTTTCATGAAATAAAACTCGAACCGTCCAATTGTTTCGGCGATGTCATACCAGGAGTTTTTACCACAGCACTTTCCCAATGTTCCGAAATCTCGATAGCCATCCATCTCAATGCTTGATTAAGCCCTAGTCGTTGGATTAAGAAATGTAAGGATCAAATATAAACCATTGATCTGTCTTCGCAAAACAAATGTGAGTCGTCTGATCATTTCAACAATATCCTAATCGAGATTTTTGAGCTGTTGGAGTTCATGAGACTCAATGAGAAAAACGCCAAATAATCGACGACCGTCCATCTGCATGGAGAATATGACACGTCCGATCTGACTGGCAATTTCCTGATCGCGAATTTTGAAAGTGGAAGTCACGAAGATTTGAATGCCTAAAACGTTGAAACCACGTCAACCATCCATCTCAGTGGGGAATTTGAACCGTCTGATTATTTCGGCAATTTCATGATCATGAGTTTAGTAAAGTGTGAAGTCACGAAGACTTGAATGTCTAAACGTCGAAACCCCATCAGCCATCTATCTCATCAGGAGGATGAATCATGGGTGTTGAACTGAGAAGTGCTCAAATGCTCATTTGGTCTAATTTCCTAAAGTGTGAGGTCACCGCCATTGGTCATATGGTAAAGAGGTTTGACATTGTAGAGTGTAATGCGTTGCTGAAATTGTTGAGCCAATGGTTCTGTAACGCTTAGTCATGTGAAATGGATTGAGGGAAGCACCTCCAAGGAATCTAGTCTCTGTGAAGTAAAAGAGATTTGATATCGAGTATAAAGGATTAAATTGATCCATGACTGTGATCAATTTATGAAAAACCTTCACGGTAAAATGAACCAATACACAGTCATGATTAAAAGAGAATAAATCATGAAAATATGAATAAAGAATAAAAAGGAAAAATGATATTAATTAAAGTTTAGTTTATCATTTTAAATGAAAAGGTACAATGGTTCAAATAAAGGGACAYGATGTTTTAAATTTCACACACGTTTGAAGAGTATATAAATGAGAAAAAGTGGTGAGAAGA
The DNA here is from genome assembly GCA_009831015.1 of Picea engelmannii. Taxonomy (NCBI): domain Eukaryota; kingdom Viridiplantae; phylum Streptophyta; class Pinopsida; order Pinales; family Pinaceae; genus Picea; species Picea engelmannii. The sequence continues at coordinate 160,639 of ML816867.1, forward strand.
ATGTGTCTCTGCAGTCCATATCAGAATATCAAAAGCTAAAGCTAATACCTATGAATTAAGGGTGGTTGGGTGGTGCAAGGGCGGGCTGGTGCCTGCAAAGGGAGTTGATGCTTCCTTGTCAGTTATAGTTGACTAAACAGGGGGTCGTAGCCTCCTACCAGTTGGTGTTGGTAAACCAGGGTGTGGGTGCATCCTGATCAGTTGGTGTTGATCAAAGAGGAAGTACATCTTCCTTCTATGTAACATGTAAAACAAATTTTGTAGTTAATAGAAAAGAGTTTGTGGTTTTCCCATTTGGGTTCCACGATAAAATACTGTGTTAAAATTATGTTTGCATTAATAAATGAAAAATTGATATAATTGTTGTGTCACTGATTCACCCCTCCCCCCCCTCTCAGTGACAGGGTCTGATCCTTCAATTGGTATAAGAGCGGGTTCCTTCAACACAGTCTAACAAACTTGAAGGTAGATCTTGAAGATGGATCAACAAGAAGTAATGTCTAACAACAAAGCACCATTGTTCAATGGAGAAGGCTATGCTCTGTGGAAAATAAGAATGAAAAACTTCTTGTTGGCTCTTGGTTTTGATATCTGGCAATCTATTGCAGACGGTTACATTGCACCAACTACTCCACGCAAAGACTCTAGAGGAAAGAAAATATGTAATGATAACTCAAGAGCAGTCAATGGTATTCTAGCAGGGTTGACTAACTCTATATGTGTGAAAGTTATGCATTGCAAATCGACCAAAGAAATATGGGACAAATTGGAGGTCGTATATGAAGGAGATGACAAAGTCAAGGAAGCCAAACTATAGTCCTATAGAACTCAATTTGAAAACCTGAAAATGAAAGAAGAAGAAAATATTGTTGAGTACTTTCATATGGTAGATGAAGTGGTCAACTCAATTATAGCAGCAGGATAAGAAGTTACAGATAAACCCTTTGTGCAAAAAATACTAAGGTCATTACCGATGAGATATGATGCAAATATTTCCTTAGTTGAAGATAGATCCAATCTAAGCTCACTCACAGCTGACCAACTCCATGGAAATTTTACAGCATATGAGATGAGAACAAGAAATAATAAATCAACAAAATACGAAACAGCTTTCAAAGCATTCAAGACAAAGATAAATCAGAATCAAAAACCTCAATCTTGTCATCATGAAGAATCTGATGTGGAAGAAGCCAACTTCATTAGAAAACTTCAGAAAGGATCAGGGAAATACAAGGCAAGCTTTCTTTCAAATGTTTTAATTGTGGCAAAGTTGGTCATTTCACATCCAAGTGTCCCTATCCCAAGGAGGACCCTGAAGAGAAAGAAAACAAAAACAAACAATACCAGAAAAAGGAAAAACCCAACTACAAGAAAAATTTATACAGAGGGAAAAAGAATTTCTACTCAAAAGAAGAAGACAACAGCTCATCACAGTCTACTGACAACGATGAATCTAATGATGATGAATTTATTTTCTTAGGTATTCAAGAATATAATGAAATAGAAAAAATTAAACATGAGAAAGAGTTAGAAGATGAAGCAGAAGTTAATATGGAGGAATAACTTCTCAGTGCCTTAGATGAATTAAGAAAATACAAAACCAGATATAGACAGTTGAAAAGTTTTTTAGTTGAATAGAAAGAAAAATATGAACAAGAAGAAAAGGAGATGGAAAAACTTATGAACAATCTGGAAAAAAACAAATCTTAGAAGCAA
>ML816868.1:6417-20499 GCA_009831015.1 Picea engelmannii
CCGAAATAACAAATCCCAAGTAAATGAGCTCTGTCTTCATGAATGATGACTTCTTCATGTTTATCAATAGCTTCTCCCGCTGTAGCTTCTTCATCACAATAGACAAATGCTTCAGATGCTCCACTGCGATTTTACTGAAAACCAATATGTCATCCAAATACACGATGACAAATTTTCTGATGAACTCCTTCAGAACTTCGTTCATCAACCTCATGAAGGTACTTGGCGCATTTGTTAAGCCAAACAACATAACAATCCATTCATACAAACCCTCATTTGTCTTGAATGCTGTCTTCCATTCATCACCTTCTCTCATGCGAATTTGATGATAACCACTTTTCAGATCAATCTTTGAAAAGAATTTTTCTCCACTTAATCAATCCATCAAATCATCCATTCTTGGCAATGGGAATCTGTACTTGATAGTTATCTTATTAATCTCCCTTGAATCAGTGCACATCCTCCAGCCTCCGTCTTTCTTCGGACTGAGTACTGTCGGAACAACACACGGACTCAAGCTTTCCCTGGCCAAATGTTTGTCCAACAAATCATGGACTTGTCTTTTGACCTCTTCATTCTCTTGCGGCGTCAATTTGTACGCGGCTTTATTTGGTAAACTATCTCCTGGTATGAGATCGATATGATGACTCACACTTCTCATCGGTGGCAACAAACGAGGTAATTCGTCCACTACTATGTTAGCGAACTCTTCCAGCAGTTCCTGAACCTCCTCTGGTAAATCATCCACTCTTGTGCTAGTCAGAACAATCCTCGGTTTTTTGACCACAATGAACTGTGGATCCTCCTTCTTCTTAACCTCGATAAGGAGTTCCTTCCCACTCATGAGAAGTACAGTGTTACTTACTTCCAGTTTTACCTCCTTGTCCTTAATTGGAAGCAACATATGAGTCCTCCCATTCTTTTCTAAGGTATATGTATTCATCCTCCCATCATGAATCACATTTCTATCATATTTCCACGGTCTACCCAACAATAGATGACAAACATCCATAGGAATAACATCACACAAAATTTTATCATTATATCCTCCTATCTTGAATTCAACTAAGCATTGTTTGGTGACATTTACTTGATGTCCTTTTTGTAGCCACGAAACTTTATATGGACTTGGGTGATCAGTCGTCTCCAACTCCAGCTTCTTTACCATCTCAGTTGAAACGAGATTGTCCGTGCTACCGCTGTCCACAATGACCTTGCATGCCCAACCCTTGGTCTTGCAAGTTGTTCTGAAAAGTCTGGTCCTTTGGACGAAACTTTCCACTTCTTTCTCTAGTGTCAAAAGGACTTTTCGCATTACCAGCGATCTTCCACCTTCAGCATCCTTTGCCTCAACATTTCGCCCCTGTGCTTCGGCGATGTGAGTCTCTCCACTGTCCTTCTTTTTCTCTGGACACTCGAATGACTTGTGCCCATTTTTTCCACACGTGAAGCATGTGATTACTCCACCTCTTCCTCTTCCTCTACCTCTGGTATGATGAAACCTATTATTATCAGCATATCCTCCTCTCTGCTCAGTATGTTGTTCTCTTTTCTCAGTGTATTTCCCTCGCTGTGAACTTCCACCTCTCTTGACTCGAGTCTGAGGTTTCTTCCAGTCTTCCTTGGGCTTCTGATATTTTTCTTGGGCAACCGATTTGCCTCTGGGCTGACTTCTGCCTTGACCCCTTTGACTCTGCTTTCGGCTCAACTTCTCTTCAGCTTTCAGATCCATTTGATAAGCATCTTCTACCGTTCGGATGGTCACCATACTCATCTCATCCTGGATATCATATCTCAGGCCATTCATATACCTGGACACTTTTTCGTCATTGCTTTCATGATGAACTGCCCTGATATTCAACCTGTAAAATTCCTCAGTATATTCCTTTACTGTCATCAACTTATGTCTCAGGTTTTGCATCCTCCTAAACAGAGTAATTTGATAGTCCCTGTGAATGAATTTTTCCTTCATCTTTGCAATCATCCTGTCCCAGCTCTTAATTTTCTGCTTGCCTTGGCAACTCCTATTCGCTTGTAGTTCATCCCACCACAAGGCTGCATGTCCTTTTAATCTTGTGACGACATGCCTGACTTTCTTGTCCTCTTTGATATCTTCATAGTCAAAATAGGTGTCTAGAGCTCTAATCCAGTCTAGAATCTCTTCTACATCCAGATTTCCTTCATAAACTGGAATGTCCATCTTCACCTTTGCACCCATTCTTGTAACATCTTTAGGTAAGCTCTCATTTGTTGCATCTTCTGTTGTGACTTCTTCTTCACCATGTCCAACATCATCTTCATTTTCAGACTCACTGATATCTCCTACATCAGCTGTGTGCCTTTGTCTTATCTCCATGTCCAACACTCTAGCGCGTAAATTATGCAGATCTCTTTCTACTTCTGGATTCTGCACTTGCCTACCCCTTCCTCTGGACATTTCCCTTTCCTCCTCTAGATCGGGTGATTGTCTATCTCTTCTTCTCGGCGGCATGGTGAATTCTCCTTTTCCCTGTTATAGAAAGCAAATAATCTTTTCTAAGCTCTGATACCACTTGAGACAGGCGTGCTCGTAAGTCACGTCCGCTCACAGGATCTTTCCTCCTTCCTCGGCCCGAAGAACTGAAAGGCTATTCTATTTCCCTATCAGGAAATCTGCACCCACAGTAACTCTCATGGGATCCCCCTTATTTACGAATCGGGAGATCGGACTTCATGACTTTGCGAATCCAAAGATCGAGCGTAGGCCTCTCGAACCCTCGAGACCCGACAACAGTCAACGCTGACCTTTCCCTCCTCCTATCGGGATTTCTTCTATCACGATTTCGCCACTCGCGATGTCAAGCAACTTGCTTTACCGATCCCCGAACCTCGATATGCCAAAACTCTGATGCGCTCATGAGTTGACTTTTCAATGGTCCCTTCACTCCATCGGCATTTCGGAGTTCGCGGTATCGCGAATCCTGATGCGATGTTTTCGGCACTTCACCCTGTGAAATTCTGAAACTCGTGCCACCTGTCCACTCCACTAACTCCTATGAATCCCGATGACCAAATCTCCGATCGAGCGACCAACTGGCATGTGTCTTACCTGAGATTCACAGTTATGATCCCTTCGTTGTTGCGAGACTCAAAGGGTCTCAAGCTTTTGACTTCTGAACCTCCGATATACCGATGGCTCCTAGTTCCTGCCACCTATCCCAACATATGGATGGCTCTGAGCTCGTCGGGATTTCCACAATGGATTTGCCGATCTCTGGTCCGCGGGATCCCTGATTTCCCGAACTCCGACGCCTCAATATTCTGATGCTTCTCAGAGTTTCCACTCTGCTCACGAAGGCATAAACCCTATGCAACTCATGTCAAATTGGATGGTTGATGGGTAACTATGAGCTGATCCGACAGTCCACCATTCCTTGAGCTTAAACTCCAGATGTAACCGTATCCTCCTCGCTTCTCTAGCGGGATTTCACAAATCCTCTTCACAAGATCCTGACTGTCTGTCTTCTCCTCCTCGATACGTTCACGAAGTGAACCAAGGACTCCTTCCTGGACTTAATCAATTGTGTCCCAAACCTCCGTCGCCTTGAATCACTCGATATGCTCCAACTCTTTGTGCTACCTTCAATAGCTTCAAAGGATTTATCCCTCCTGAGCTTTCTCATGACTCTGAGTCTTAGAGAAGATTCTTGCGCGCACTCCTTGCGACAACTCTCAAACACTTCCAAGTGTTGAATACCTTCGACTCTGCGCACTCCTGCAGCAACAGTCCTTCAATACTCCACTCAGATTCACAACTGAGACTTTCCTTAGCCTGCGCACTCCTTGCACGGCTCCTATAACCCAATTTCACTTTTGGGTGAACGAGAACAAGAGTTAAACTATCTGAGCCTTCTGTCAATGCACTCCTTGCGGACGACTTCAACTGCACTCCTTGCAAGAATCCTTGCTCAAATAGAGAAACAATTGAAACTCATTTCTTCTACTTCCTTTCTCAGATTTCAAACACTCAGCAAGAAATCATTCATACATGGCATGTAAAACAAATGCATAACAGGAAGTAAATACTCATGAGAATAGAATTCAACATACATACACAGAGAACAAACACAAAACCATGGATTTGAATCAACCTCTTCTATTAATTCAAACTCTATACATGGGTGTTCTTCCACATCTCTCTGCTTCACTTCTATGCTCTTCCTGCTTCAATAATAATACAAATGCATAATGAGGGTGTCTATATCGCGTTTCCCTCTTTCTTTCTAAAACTGTCTAATCTAATATTAAATTCTATCTACCTATTTCATCTCAACATAAATGCCTCTATCTACTTCAGACGAGAGCGGGGCGCTCAAGGTCTGATTACAATATACAAGTGCGCCTCATCTTAATGGCTCATTTAAGATAGCGCATCAATTCCCAAGGGGATTTCAAAATTCGTGCTGGCTTGTCCAGCTGTCCACTTTCATTCCGCGCTGGCTCACTTGTCATGAGAGATGCTCTTGCATCAACAATCCATATTGATATACATTACATCAATATGACATTTCATCATGTTTCTATTCAATGAATTAAAGTGTAAATATTAAAACTTTAGTTTTAGTACACTACAAAGATACAAATAATTAATATTATATGTAGTAAACTTTGGTAGATAAAAGATAAAAGAGAAATCTTTAACTTTATAAAAATAAAATTCATATACACAATCAACAACCCAAGAACATAGAGAGAACCTTTAAATTAGGGTAACACCATCAATAACCTATTTTGGAAGGAATCATTCCACAAACCATGCTTGTTGTAATACAATCATCAAAATCCAACATATCTCAATACAATGGTACTCATGTGTATTTGAACTTTCTCATGAGTATCCCTAGGAATCTATTCCAACTAGTCTTCATTACTGTATATGTTTCCTTTACCTACCTAGTGGGTCTATTTATTACCAACCAACTACCAAGGGATTCTATTAAGTGATTATGGCCACATTGCATTAATTACTCCCCCATAAGTACATCCTTAGGTACATTACATTTCATCCCGCTTCACATACTTCATCCTCAAAACATGAGTGTATGATACATAATATGATCTGATAAGTGTTGGAGTCAACTCATACCACACATGAGCATCCATCCATCATAATTAAGTGTCAATAGGGGGTCCAACTACTTTCTTACCACCTCGATATTGACTTCATTTTCTCCTTGGATTTCATGTTGTTGCGTTATTCTAATATCTCTCCTCATTGCACTTGGGTATCCATGTTCATATATATTGATTGCATTTTTGGTTCTATGTTCGAACATATTAAGTTTGTTGATGCACACTAAATTTCCTTAATGATCGTTGTTTCTCTAAGTGGTGTGGGTGGTGGCAGAAAACAACCTTAGCTATGGGTTCTACAATCTTTCACCCTTCAACATGAAGAACCTTAGTGATTGGTTCTTTTTTCTTTGACTATATAATATGTATTCCCTTTTGTTAGCGATAGAAGTTTCTCTTAAACTGCTGAAGTACAAGCCTAGAACATTTTGAAAATAAAATGGCTTGATTGGATAAGTTGGGTTTTAGGAAACTTTGAGAGTGGTAAGATTAATCAAGAAGGCAATGAAGCCATTGGGCATGGATTCCATGAAATACAACAATCTTGAATTAAAATCATGTGGGCAGCAAATCAGGTTGAATAAGGCCCTAGATTAGTTCTGAGATCAAATAAGTGTGAATGAAGAAATCAAGAAAAACATAAAGTGTAGCTAAGGCTGAAAAGAAACCTGCTTTCAGTCGCTACAGGAATAATCTGTAATTGTTAGGAAACATTTCAAAACATCACATAATGAAAAATATATGTATGTGGCAGCCGTTGCAATAATCCTTATCACAACATCCTCAGCACAAAATTTGTTCATATAATCCTTCTATAAACAAAAACACATCTTATAGAAGAAAATCGAAGACGTATGATAACACATAAAGAATAAACTATCTGATCAAAAGTATTACTCATTAGCTGAGATCTTTCACATAAAAACTAAGACAGCTCTTTGAGGAAAACATCAAGCTTCCATACCCCTGCAGCTCATTGTCATTTCATGAAAACTTTACAACAGACCTCTCCAGTCTCTCCTCTCTGTCTCCCACCCCCCCCTCCATTACATTATAATTCAATGGTATTTAAATAACCTTTACATCAAAAACTGTGATCCTATAAGGAAGGATAAAAAATACTAAGAATAACATAATATCAAACTAATTACAAAATTATATGAACATATCCTATATAAAAGGAGTCAAACCCTTATCCAAATCTAGGGTCTTAGACAAATGTTCTTCTCAAGTATGAAAATCATTTTAGAATCTTTAATTAACATCTGGATCCTGATCTATTCATCCTTCAACTGAATAAGAGTTCAAGTTTGAATTTTCTTCTTTAAAACTTTCCTCAAAATCTAAAAAGACATTTATCTTCTGTATTTTGGAGTTGGGATGCACCTAGAAGTCTTCATTGTTAATCTGGAAACAACTGGATACGATCTGGGAGAAGAGACTTTAATTATGTGCATCTCTGCACTTTTCGCAGCTAACACATATAGAACAGAGCAGATTTAGCTACTGAAAGTCTAGGGATTCGGCAGCTAACAACACCTCTGTGGACCAAAATAAGTTGTCGAAAGTTATGAGTTTTTCAAAACTATTCAGAATTGAAAAACTTGATTCCTTTACGCTGTCTAGCCTTCATGGTTCTTCATTGCATTGACTTCCTGTGCTGTGTTCATATCCCATACAAAAATATGAGTATCCATTCCTCGTGACACAAAAAAGTCTTATCTCTTGAACTTGTGGCGATGCCACTATCTCTGCACATCTGAAACTTACAATTTGGGATAAAAAAAACATTTTGACAGTGGCGAGGAGTGCACTTCAAACATGAAACTTTCCAATGACAACTGTTGTAAGTGGAGAAAAGAATACCAACAAATAAAGGATTATTTCTAGACTGTGTACTTGGATAAGAAGTGGATTCCACATGCAACATCCACTGTGGATGCTCCAAAAGTGCACAAAAAAGATACAAAAGAAGATGTAAATCCATTGTATTGTGTAATCTGCATGAACACTACTCTATGGTAACAACCCTTTAACCCACTCTCCTTTCATTAATGCGTGCAACCTCTAGTGCTCAGTCACAACATCCAAACATCTTTGAATAAGAGTATTGAAAGATTTCTCTTTGGGAGGTTGGAGGCCCAGTAAAGATGGTTGTGGAGTTGGAGTAAAGATGGCTGTGGAGTTGGATCATCTCGTGCTTGTATGAGAACAACACGCAATTGATGAAGAAATCCATCCTTTCTTTTAAGTCAAATGATCAACCTATACAAGTTTGATGATTGTACCTTACTTAACAAAGGAAGAATATTCGAGCATCAAGAATAGAGTGCTTACAAGCACCAGTGGCTTACATGCACTATGGTACATCGCCTTCAGACTATTGTTCAAAAATTGAGAGAATATTAAAAGAAGAGGATCCAAAACTAATTCTTCGAACCATCCCTCCACCTATCCTCCTCCGTGACAAGCTGTGAAATGTGTATTATTGATTGCCTCTCATAGTAGGCAATATCCTTTTAATTTACTTCGGAGAGATTTTCTAATACCCATGAGGAAGACAAGTCATTTCTTCCAACAATATTTAAGTTCAGGCTTCCCGAGTCATATGTGCTTGTTGTTATGACATCAATCACCTCCTTTGGGAAGAGAGTCAATTCTCTCTATTGAACTCTGATTTTTGCAATCGTCTGCCTGTTTAGTTTTAACAGATCCATCTCCTAAGAAATCATGACCTGTAGGAATAGATGTAGATGCAGAAAGGCAAGCCCTAGCTGATAGAAAAACCAATGGCGTAACCACAAGGAATATAAGGAACCATGTTAAAGGTATTCAATGATTTATTACCCTGACTGCCTTCCTAAGCTAAAACCCTCACCAATTTGTTGCAGAAACGTGGACCCCATGCATTCTAGAAGAAATCATAGCTTTCTCATGGCACATGGCCTCAAGCTATCCACCGCGAAACTTATCATTTGTAAACCAGAGCTCCACATCTTTGGCCAAAACAATCCTAGTTTTATATATATTCTTTATTTGAAAATAAAGAACTTATCCAAATAGAGGTTTAGGAAAGCTAATGAAAATCTTATTTTTTTTATGCAGGTCAAAAACAATAATCTGGGCCAAAGGAAATCAAATGGGAGTTTTATCAAGGCTTAATAGGAAATATGAATGTTATAACGATGGCCAGTTATCAAGACATTTGGCACTTCCTCTGTAACTGATCTTTTTGTAGCGCCTGAAGATTTCGTAGCACACCTCTGATTTCGTAGCGCACTGGTGTTTTTGGCCCCTCCTCATGGGATTTCTACCATGGCTATGTCAATTGCTTTGAGCGCTGACTTGTGTGACTAACTGCTGATATGTGTTGTTGTTGGTGCAAGTGTTGATAGCTGACAGTTTTGGAGATTGGTCCCTCGGACCTTTATTCAACAAAAAACAATTTTACATCCATGCTGCTCAAAGACTCCAACTTTGGTAGCGCTCTGTGGAATTCACAGTGCCATCATTTCACCAATCCTAGGAGATTTGGTAGCACTTTCGACAGTGACTTTCCAGGAATATATTTGACTAATGTATTACGCCAATTTGGTAGATGCAAATTCTTGTGCTAACATAGGCTCCACGAGGGATAGAGACCTCCCTGTGAGGCTCTAAGAACTCTTGTAGTTTCAGTGCCTTATCCATAGGGATGCTCCCAACCTTTAACCTCTGCAACTTGCTCTGTAAACCTTTAACCTTTAATAGCATTCCAATCTGATCCAAGCTTCTGCAACTTATTCTAACAACAAACGGCTAAAAACAAACTTAAAGAATCTACATGCTTGTATGGTGAGCTTATTCTTCTATATATTCCTACTTCTAACCAGTAAAAACTGGTTAATCATGTGAAATCATGCTTCCAATGAAGCCATACAAATATCTTACCAGCTGGTAAAATTATTGATATGGAAATGACGAATGAAGGAACCCATGGAATACAAAAATGCCATTCAAAAAGACAACAGAACCAACTGTCATTTGAAAAGAACAATTTGACATCTATGTTGTTCAAAGACTCCAGATAATCACCAATAGGATCATAAAATCCACAAAGAAATACCTCTTCTTGTTGTTGTTCCAACTGAAAACTGGAATGCTTCTGCTGATGACTAGCTTTACAATTGTTTCCAATTTCCTCCATGTGTAAAACTGAAAATGACTATTGACTGTCTTCACTTTTCTCAAGTTCCATCTGACTTAAAGAAAGATGATCTTCATGATTTGAATCTAGAGGAAAAAGATCTCCAGATCCATAATAATCAGAAATAATAGCTGGTAAATGTTCAACATCTTGTTTATCATGAATAATATCTTCTACTACAATATCCTCTTCAACGGACAGGGATTTTTCATGGTTATTAGATCCTTCACACAACAAATCAAAGTCATGACAACATTCTGGATAAAGTAAGTCAGCTGCAAATTTTTCTTTGCAAAACAAATGAAAGGCAATATGAAACCCTTCAAAGAATGAATGCTAGTGGCTGGAAGGGATTGACACCATTCACGAGCATGTCCTTCTAAAGAAAATATAAACAACTTGATCAAGACATCCTCGTGAACAAAATCATGTTCAAGCATGCATTCATGAAAATTTAATTAGTGCTCACCGGGATGATCATGCTTGCTTCCTTTGAATCTCGGAAGATAATTGTCCCACTCAATTATAGTCAGCACTGGATGTGGAAAACCAACTATATTTGAGAAATCGTAGAAAGCATACCTCCGAGCAAAGATAGTATCCATTTCCATGGTTTTCCCGTATCAGTTAAGTCGCCAACAGGTTCTTCCTTCATGGAGTGGAGTCTCCAGGTGAAAGATGTAGTCCTGAATATGTGACCAACCCTTGTTCACTATCAAAATCTAGATCTGATCGTTGTCGTTCTCCCAAGGAAGATTTGTCATTCACTTCTGTCCCCGAAAACAATGCCAAAAAATGTTAGCGCTAGAAGTTTCTCTTAGACTTCTTAAGTGCAAGCCTAACACATTTTGAAAATAAAATGACTTGATTGGATAAGTTGGGTTTTAGGAAACTTTGAGAGTGGTAAGATTAATCAAGAAGGCATTGAATCCATTGGGCACGGAGTCCATGAAATATGACAATCTTGACTTAAAATCCTATGGGAAACAAATAAGGTCGAATAAGGACCTATATTGGTTATGAGATCAAATAAGTGTGAATGAAGAAATCAAGAAAAACACAAAGTGTAGCTAAGGCTGAAAAGAAACATGTTTTTAGTCGCTACAAGAAGAATCTGTAATAGTTAGGAAACCTTTCAAAACATCACAAAATGAAAAAGATATGTATGTGGCAGTTGCTGTAATAATCCTTATCACAACATCCTCAGCACAAAATCTTTTCATATAATCCTTATATAAACAAAAACACATCTAATAGAAGAAAATCGTCGAAGTATGATAACACATAAAGAATAAACTATCTGATCAAAAGTATCACTCATCAGCTTAGGTCTTTCACATAAAAACTAAGACAAGTCTTTGAGGAAAACATCAAGCTTCCATACCCTTACAGCTCATTGTCATTTCATGAAAAATTTACAATAGACCTCTCTGATCTCTCCTCTTTGTTCTCCCCCCCCCCCATTACATTGTAATTCAATGGGCTTTAAATATCCTTTACATCAAAAACTGTGATCCTATAAGGAAGGATTGAAAATACTAAGAATAGGATAATATCAAACTAATTACAAAATTATATGAATAGATCCTATATAAAAGGAGTCAAAACCTTATCCAAATCTAGGGTCTTCAACAACTGTTCTTCTCAAGGATGACAATCATTTTAGAATATTTAATTGACATCTGGATCCCGATCTATTCATCCTTCAACCGAATAAGAGTTCAAGTTTGACTTTTCTTCTTTAAAACTTTCCTCGAAATCTAAAAAGACATTTATCTTCTATATTTTGGAGCTGGGCTGCACCTAGAAGTCTTCATTGTTAATATGGCAACAACTAGATATGATCTGGGAGAAGAGTCTTTAATTTTGTGCATCTCTTCACTTTCGGCAGCTAACACGTATAGAACAGAGCAAATTTAGCTGTTGAAAGTCTAGGGATTCAACAACTAACAACACCTCTATGGACCAAAATAAGCTGACGAAAGTTCTGAGTTTTTCAAAACTGTTCAGAATTGAAAAACTTGATTCCTTTACCCTGTCTAGCCTTCATGGTTCTTCATTTCATTGGCAACATGTGTTGTGTTCACATCCCATACAAAAATATGAGTATCTGTTCCTCGTGACACAAAACAGTCTTATCTCTTGAACTTGTGGTGATGCCACTGTCTCTGCACATCTGAAATTTACAATTTGGAATAAAAAAACCATTTTGACAGTGGCGAGGAGTGCACTTCAAACAAGAAACTTTCCAACGAGAACTGTTGTAAGTGGAGGGAAGAATACCAACAAATAAAGGATTATTGCTAGACTGTGTACTTGGATAAGAAGTGGATTCCACATGCAACATCCACTGTGGATGCTCCAAAAGTGCACAGAAAAGATGCAGAAGAAGATGTGAATCCATTGTGCTGTGTAATCTTCATGAACACTGCTATGTGGTAACAACCCTTTAACCCACTCTCATTTCATTAATGTGCGCAACCTCTGGTGTTCAGTCACATCATCCAAACATATTTGAATAAGAGGATTGAAAGATTTCTCTTTTGGAGGTTGGAGTCCCAGTAAAGATGGTTGTGGAGTTGGATCATCTTGTGCTTGTACAAGAATAGCACGCAATTGATGAAGAACTCCATCCTTTCTGTTAATTCGAATGATCAACCTATACAAGTTTGATGATTTTACCTTGGTTATCAAAGGAAGAATATTCGAGAATCAAGCATCAAGTGCTTACAAGCACCACTGGCTTACATGCACTATGGTACATCACCTTCAGACTGTTGTTCAAAAAATGAGAGAATATTAAAAGTAGAGGATCCAAAATAATTCTTCGAACCACCCTCCACCTATCCTCCTCCGTGACAAGCTGTGAGTTGTGTATTATTGATTGCCTCTCATAGTAGGCAATCTCCTTTTAATTTACTTCAGAGAGATTTTCTAATACCCATGAGGAAGACAAGTCATTTCGTCCAACAAATTATTTAAGTTCATGATTCCCGAGTCATTTTTGCTTACTGTTATGACATCCATCACCTCCTTTGGGAAGAGAGAGTCAATTCTCTCTATTGAACTCTGATTTCTCTTATCATCTTCCTGTTCCATTTTAACAGATCCATCTCCTGAGAAATCATGACCTGCAGGAATAGACGTAGATGCATAAAAGAGAGCCCTAGTTGCTAGAAAAACCAATTGCGTAACCACAAGGAATACAAGGAACCTTGTTAAAGGTATTCGATGATTTATAACCTCGACTAACTTCCTAGGCTAAAACCCTCGCCAATTTGTTGTAGAAACTCGGACGCCGTGCATTCTAGAAGAAATCATGGCGTTCTCATGGCACCTGGCCTCAAGCTATCCACCGCGAAACTTAACATTTGTAAAACCGAGCTCCACATCTTTGGCCAAAAAAATCCTAGTTATATATATATATTCTTTATTTGAAAATAAAGAACTTATCCAAATAGAGGTTTAGGAAAGCTAATGAAAAGCTTATTTTTGCTATGTAGGTAAAAAAAAAAATCCGGGGTGAAGGAAATCAAATGGGAGTTTTATCAAGGCTTAATAGGAAATATAAATGTTATAACGATGGGCAGTTATCAAGACATTTGGCACTTCCTTTGTAACTGATCTTTTTGTAGCACCCATAGATTTCATAGCACACTGGTATTTTTGGCCCCTCCTTGTGGTCTTTCTACCATGGATCTGTCAATTGCTTTGAGCACTGAATTGTGTGACTAACTGCTGATATGTGTTTTTTTTGGTGCAGGTGATAATAGCTGGCAGTTTTGGAGATTGGTCCCTCGGGCCTTTATTCAACAAAAACCAATTTTACATCCATGCTTCTCAAAGACTCCGGCTTTGGTAGCGCTCTGTGGAATTCACAGCACCATAGTTTCACCAGTCCTAGGATATTTGGTAGCACTTTCGGTAGTGACTTTCCAGGAATAGATTTGACTAATGGGTGAAATCACGGAGGTGGGTTACACTTTTGTGACAATCAGGTCTCCAAAATTCCGAAATATTTTTTTTCCTCCGAACTCATAATATTTTTAGGCCGAAAGATATTGTTTTTGGCTGAAAAAATAAATGTCAAATCGAACGGTGCAATAACGGCACCCTCGATTTGCTTGTACAAATTTAGTCAGCCGGATATTTTCTTTCCGACAATCCTATTTCGGCCGAACAATTGTTCGACCGAACTATTTTTTGGCCGAAAGATAGTTCGGCCAAACAATATTTTGGCTAAACAATTGTTCGGCCGAACAATCTTTCGGCCGAAAGATTGTTTATATATCAACCACACATCGATGTTGAAACATTTTACAAAATTTGATGTCATTTCATGAGAGCAGAGGATGTGAGGTCGTCTGTGAGGTGGTTGTGTGCAGGGGTCGTTGTGAGGTTGTAGTGAGGTCATGAGCGCATGGGTCGTCGTTGTGTTTGCGAGCATGGACACGCCGAACAACAGGTAATTTTCTATAGTGTAGAATATATTTTGAGTAATAAGTTTTAAAATGTATGGTTGAAATGTAATTTACATTTGTAATTTGTAGTGTAATTTGTAGTGTTGGACTGTGAGTTGGCTATGGGTGGCCAGCCCTGTGGCCAAGCCGTGGGCATGCCCTTGGCTTTGCCACAGGGCTGACCACCCGCGTCCAACTCACAGTCACAGTCCAGTAGAATATAATTTTAGTTATAATTTTTAAAATGTATGGTTGAATTGTAATTTACATTTGTTTTTGTAGTGTTTATATTATTTGGGCCCCTGTTGGACTGTGAGTTGGCCG
>ML816868.1:36092-48500 GCA_009831015.1 Picea engelmannii
AGAGGTTGTGGATTCTTGCAAACATTGAGAATTTGGTTTTGAAAATGACACCAGCAATTCCAAAATTGAATCTACTTTCAATTCTTATAATTTGTTTTCATTTTCTTTATTTTTATCTAATTTTATTTAATTTTTAAAAAAAGTCACTACATAATATTTCCAACTAACATTATGATTCAGTGAAATGAAATATCGATATCTCTAAAAATATACAGTGAAAAATTCGGAAAAAAATATATTCATAATCCTTAAACTGTTCTTTTCAAAAGGGTATATTTATATTTTAGTTTTAAGTGAAAATTAAGATAGATACAATGTGTAAAAAAATATGTGTTTAAAATCTGCAACGTTTTCAGCTTAGTCAACTTCAAAAAATTCTAGAAATTATAATATTCATCTGTTAAATTCAAAATAATAGTCATAATAAAATAGTCTCTGTAGATTGTTGCAGTATATTTTGTTTCTTAGAAACATAAGTTTAATAATAGATACATTGTTGTAGAAATAAATAATTCATTATCATTCATTTCATTTTTAAGGAACATACTGTTAAACAATTGTCAAATTGACATATCAAATCGTGATAAAAAAAATTTGAAAAATAGTCATTGGAAAGCTAACACAATTCTTCACAAGTTTTGTTTTTACTGTAAAGTGAAATTCTAAATAAAAAAGATACTTTTGTATGTCGGAAGTTGAATAACTTGTGAAAATACAGTTTTTTTTCTCATAAAACAAGCAAAAGTGTAACCCATCTTCATGATTTCACCCTTAAATAGATTATACAGAAATAGTCACTCAAATCTGAGGATCTAATAATTTCTCAAAAATATCACCAGAAAAGAATAATTTCTTAAAACATTTAGACTACTACATCTCCTTGAAAGAAGTGAGATTTCACAGTCTTTAAAAAAACACAAACATGTATCAAAAGAAGACTTAAATGGATTATACAGAAATAATCACTCAAATCTGAGGATCTAATAATTTCCCAAAAATATCACCAGAAAAGAATAATTTCTTAAAACATTTAGACTACTACATCTCCTTGAAAGAAGTGAGATTTCACAGTCTTTACAAAAACAAAAACATGTATCCAACAAAAACATGTATCAAAAAAATACTTAAATAGATTATACAGAAATAATCATTCAAATCTAAGGATCTAATAATTTCTCAAAAATATCACAAGAAAAGAATAATTTCTTAAAACATTTAAACTACAACATCTCCTTGGAAAAAGTGAGATTTCACAATCTTTAAAAAAACAAAAACATGTATCAAAAGAAGGTCAAAAGAACTTTGCTGCATCATGGACAACATCTTTGTCCTTGTCCTTGTCCTTTGCTGGAATAAAAAACATTTATGTAAATTTTTTACACCTGTCCTTGTTCAAGCGTTCCAAATAAACCTATTTGGAATAGGTCAATGGTTTAAGCTTTCTGAATAAACTTATTATTCTAAACAAAATTATTTCTTGGTGAACCGACTATGTAATATGTAGCAGATGTAGTCTGTTCCCTGGGAGTAGGATTCACTATCATACTAGGAAAATTCCTAGAGTTACAAAAAAATATTACTTAAAAAATAAAATCAAAAATAAAATCAACCTGCAATGAGTTGTTTTAGTTCATAACCATGTTGTTGCACTGAATTGTTTTAATTCATAACCATGTTTGAGTTTGTGTACATAGATTTTTTTGGAATTGTCACATCTATTTTTTTGTTTTAATTCATAACCATATTGTTGCACTGAATTGTTTTAATTCATAACCATGTTTGAGTTTGTGTACATAGATTTTTTTGAAAATGCCATATCTATTTTAATTAACTAATTAATAACATCTGGGACTAATTGCTGTGTTGCATCACCACATCAATTCATTCCTGTTGATCCTAAAGTGAGCAGAAGCAAAAGAACAGATAGACACTTTTTAATTGCTATATTAAAATGGTTATAACTGTATTTATAGAGGTTTTGGAAAGATATAAAAAATATAGAAGTCTCCATAAATATGTAGGTGGAAGAACAGTGTGGAAGTTGTTGGAAGTTTCGGTGATTGATAGAAATTAATTCTTCCAACAGATCCACACACCAATTCAACCTTGCTGATAGATCATAATGGTTGGTTTGTTTAAACCAATTCTTGATGATGGATTAGAATGGTTGGTTTCGAACGTCGAATTAATTAAAATAAATGCAACAGAGATTCTTGATGACGATGGATTATAATGGTTGGTTTCAAACGTCTAATTAATTAAAATACATACAACAATATACTGTGTTGCATCACTACAATTCATTCATAATGATGGATCATAACGGTTTATTTGTTTGAAAGCAATCCATTTCTGATGATACTGTGTTGTGTTGAAACCAATTCATTTCTGATGCGTTGTAGTGATACTGTGTTGTATCATACAATTTTCAGGATGATGAATAGTGATGGATTATTCTTGATTGGTTGATACTGGGTTGTATCACTATCATTTATTTAGGATGATGGATCATAATGGTTCATTTTTTATGATGGATTATAATAGTTGGTTCCAAATCTGGAACTAATTAAAATAGATGGAGTATCTCTAAGTATATCACCAATTCATTGTTAACAATGGAACAAAGAATACTGATTATCAAGATGTTCGTTCATTCATACAAATTCGTTGATCTCCATCCATTCATATGAATTCTTCTTCCTGGCTGAAATATGATTGTCAAGATCAGATGACGTTGGTTTTCATTCATTTATACAAATTCATGTTCAGGAGGAGTGTACGCATGACGTTGCCTGATGGTAGCAGGTTATTTTAATAAATCCCATGTCACTTCTAGTCCATACAATTACGAAATGCTTTCGTTCTTCTCAATCGTATTAAGAAAGAACTCTCACTCGTTGATCTGTGTAACCAGAGCTAGAATAACTTTATATTGCATTCTTCAAATCCATACAATATTACGAAATACTGAGATTGAATTCTCTGTATTGGTCTGTGTAACCAGTTATGTTGCGTAAATACAACATGGATTTAAAAAAATTAGAACAAGAGGACTGTGGGTCAGTCGTTGGGCATGTTTTCGTCATACAATCGTTGGATGTTTTGTAATTGGGATGTGCTTCAATCAGTTAAAAGTTCAAACTTGTGAAGTTTTCGTGGGGCAGAATAATTTACAAAATACATGTTTTTATGAACTCACCCTCTGGGATGTAATAGTTACCAGAATGGCCTCTGTATAGAAAATTAAGGCTGGCATGGGCTACAAGTTGACTACATGTACTTATCATGATCGGTCATAATGGAGTGCAACAACATGATGAAGTAGCTAGATAAGTCGAAGGCCAAATACATCGAAGTTTAGTTGTTGGGAATGTGCGTTGATCTTCCTCATTGTTGAACTATTGTTCATGGTGATTACATTATATTATAAATAATCAATAATTAATAATAAATTAATTAATAAAGCATCATGCCACCATTCTTTCATGTGATTACATTACATTATAAATATATAAATAATTTATTTATAATATAATATATAAATATCAATAATTAATAATAAATTAATTAAATTAATTAATGAAAAGACAATGATGAAAAATACATATTCATTAATGAAAAGGTACTCAACCCAAGTATATATATTGAGATATAATATCTAATTACAATTGAGGTTTTCAGTGTATGTATAATTATTCTATGATAGACAATAATTATCAGATCTGAAAATCAGAAAATTCAACATGGTATCAGAGCGAAGTTAAAGGATTTCAGTATTAGATCTAGTGAAAAGATTTCAGTTCCAGAGCTTTCAGATTTTTTATATTTTTTTTAATTGTATGGTTGCGAGCAGCCTGTGTAAACAGAGCAACCGAAGTCGTGGTCGGGAGCGGCCTATGAACACAGAGTGACCACAATAGGTGGTCGCGAGCGACCTGTGAACATAGTGGGGCCACAGTTGTGGTCACAAGTGACTTGTGAACACAGAGCGACCACAATCATGGTCGCGAGCGACCTGTGCACACATCGCAACCACATTCTACAAGATGGTGTCCGGTCTTAGAGTAGAAGAAAGATTGGATGGTGCTACAAATTTTAGATCCTGGAATACCATGATACTCTTCATGCTGGATGAAAATGAGATTCATAATTATGTAAACGAATATGTCTCAGAACCATCAAGTGCTAAAGAGAAAGCCATGCACAAGAAGAATGAATAAAAAACTAAGAGGCTCTTGATAGATTCCATAAAAGATCACTTGATTCCACACATCGTTGATGATCCAGATTTAGGAGTGGAACAAATTGATTAAAATATTGAATACAATAAACATAGAGATATGAAGAACAACACATATATCTAGTCAACAATATCTTTTATTGAATAAATGAAATAGGTTGAAACTGTAAAACTGCAGAATTGAAACACTTACTAGAATGGTGGTAGCTATCTCTGAGAAGAGATGTGGCTACTATTCACATTCGTCTTAGCATAATGATTCCAATGAGGCTCTAGAGGCCTTTTTGATATTACTCATGAATGCCAAAACCCTAGACATTCAAAAACCTAACCCTAGGAGATGAAACACCAAAAGTTATGTGGGCCCCTATGGGTAAGTTGGTACCTCAACTTCCGTGGGTCGTAACTTTTGCATACAACCTCTGTTTTAAGCATGTGATAGATCGTTGGAAAGGTCTTTTAGAGAAATACACATTATGCCAGCAAACTTTGAATCCATTTACAATTTGACTACGACGAGCCAAAAAACACTGTTTAGAGCCCCAAAACAGCCCTAGAAGTACAACAAGATGTGCTGACATAAAAACATACAAAATAATCCATTTGGATTAGGTGGGAGACCACTAGTATCCACCTGGAAGATGTGTAAGGATTCATACAGCCTCGAGAGTGTAGAACCCACAATTACAAAGAAGTACAAAAGAATGTGTTGAACTAAAAAATGTCAAGAGGAGCCAGTTGGAATAGGTGGGTGGCCACCAATATCCACCTGGATCAGTCCTCCCCCCTTAGGAAGCAATGGTCTCCATTACGTTGAGTTCCCCCATCAGGTGAGAAAACTTCTACTAAATTTGGCCCCGGGTGAGCCACTTTCCTTAGTGTAGGAGCTACCCTTCCTTGACAACCCAATAAAGATGGATTCTTTGCTAGCGAGTTCCCTTGATCTGTGTGTCCACTATCTGATCAGTGGATTCTTGTTCCATGCAATCAAGGTTGAGCTCTGTTGGTGTCAGTTGTTCTGCAATCTCTGAGGTGTCCAATAATGGTAGAAAATATGGCCGAAGGAGGTCCACATTGAACACTGGGTGCAAGCCAAGGAAGGGTGGAGTGTTGAGCTCAAAAACATTGCTACCCACAACCATGGTGATAGTTTAAGGTCCATAGCGAAGTGGGCAGAGCTTCCGATGGGGCCCTGTAAGACACTCCTTCTGCAAATGTAACCAGACTTTGTCTCCAACCTTAAACTGGTGCGGTACCTTGTGTTGATCATGGCGCTACTTGTACTTAGCATTGACTTTCTGCAAAATCTCATGGACCTATTGGCGGATGTGTTGAATCCGCTCAATAAATATGGTGGCTTTGTCAGTCTTAGACTGAACATGGGAAGAGTCTGTCTGTGTGGTTGCAAGAGGTAGTGCAACATCAATGGGACCCAAGGGTTGGAATCCTAGTCCCACCTGGAATGGGACATGGCCGGTGGAGCTATGGAGAGCCATGTTGTAACTATGATGAACATAGGGAAGACTCTCATCCCATGTACGTGGATGCTTAGAGTTGTACATGCGCAGGATGTGCACAATCATCTGATTGATGACCTCTATTTGGTCTTTTGTTTGGGGTTGGAAAGAAGTGGATTTAGTGAGCTTGGTGTCCAACAATGACCAAAGACTCAACCAAAATGTGTTGAGGAACCTATTGTCCCAGTTGGAGATGATGGTCTGTGGTATCCCAAAATGGACCCACACTCGTTCGAATAAGAGCTTGGAAATATCTATCACTTTGATATTGTTCTTGCAGGCTGTGAGGATGGCCATCTTTGAAAACGGATCAAAGAGCACAAATACACAATCATTTCCTTGCTTGGTGGACGAAAGGCCAAAAATGTAATCCATTGAGATGGATTCCCAAGGATTCTCGGGAATAGGAAGAGGGGTGTATAAGCCTTTCTTCTTGATGGTTGGATTGAAAATGAAATAAGCAGTGCAAGATATGATATATTTGTTGACGTCCTGTCAAAGTTTTGGCCAATAAAAATGTTTTTGTAGAATGACCACAGTTTTCTCCACGCCAAAATGTCCTGTCATTCGACTGTAGTGGGATTCCAAAATCAGCTTTGCACACTCGCTTGCAGGAACACAGAGATGGCCCATATGGAATAACAGTCCATCCTAAATGTGAAAATTGGTGACAGTCGCACCTGTACCCAAGATATGATAGGTGGTGGTGAAGTCCAAATATTGTTGATAAAGATGCCTCATATCCACAAGAATGGAGCACAGTGGTGAGTGCAATCACGTGAGGTCGACTGAGGAAGTCAACCACATGATTTGAGCTCCTTGTCTTATACTTAATGTTGAGATGGAATTGTTGCAGGTAGGTGGACCACTTCTGATGGCGGTCATTCTGCAATTTCCCCTATATCTATATGGACTGCAGAGGCTTGTAATCAGTGTGGATGATCATCTCCTTTCCCAAAATGTAATGTTTCCATTGACGACATGCTTGTACAATGGAATACATTTCCTTGTCATAGGTGGGGTATTTCCGGACAGTATCTGAGAGTGTCTCACTATGGTATGCCACTGGATGACCGTGTTGAGTGAGAACTACGCCTACAGCATAGTGAGATGCATCAGTCTCAATCTTGAGTGATTGTTGCAGATCGGGAAATGAGAGTACTTGAGTTGAGCACAAGCGATGCTTTAGATCATCGAATTTTCATTGTTGTTCCTTCCCCCACATGAAATTTTCCCTTCCATTTCTCTTGGTCACTTGGATGAGGGCCCATGCAATATGGGAGAATCCCAACACGAACCGTCGATAGAAGTTGGCCAGTCCCAAGAAGCTCCAAAGCTTGGTTAGTGTAGTCAGGGCTAGCCAGTCAGGGATGACTTGGATCTTAGTTGGATCAAAATGTACCCAGGCTCATCAACAATGTAGCCCAAGTATTGCACACTGTTCATGCCAAAGGAGAATTTTTCCAAGTTGGCATATAGTTTTTTTTGTCACAGAGTGCTCAAAACCCGTTGAATATGCCGCATGTGCTCCTCCCAAGTTCTGCTGAAGATGGGGATCTCATCCAAATATACCACCACAAAAATGTTGGTGAAGGGTCTCAATACATCATCCATCAACCTCATGAAAGTGGCTGGTGCATTTGTTAAGCCAAAGGGCATGACCAACCATTCGAAGATACCTTCTTTAGATTTGAAAGTTGTCTTCCATACATCAGTTGGTTCGATGGGAACCTGGTGGTAGCCAGACTTTAGGTCAATCTTGTTGAAGAAAATTTCCCCCTTAAGTTGGTCAAGAAGGTCATCAATCTTGGGAATTGGGTACTGGTTCCCAACGGTGATTTTTTTTAATGCTCTGTAATCAATGCAGAGTTGCTAGGTCCCGTCCTTCTTTTGCACTAGTACAATCGGGCTTCCACAAGGGGAGGAGTTGGGTCTGATCTGACCTAGGGATCGACTATAGACTGGTCCATTAGGAAGAGGTGCACCGAGGGTCAGATCAATTGGATGCTTCACTTGGAAATGCATCGGTACCCTGGTGGGTGAGGAGAATATGTATCTGTACTCTTCCACGATCCTGCCCACTTGCTTCCACTGCAAAGAGAGGCTCTGTGTAGAGGCCATGGATGTGTCGGCGAGCTTTTGCTTACTGTGAGCACGGATCACAAAGAAGATGAACTTCCCGGTCTATGAAATGACCTTATTGCATTTCTTAGAAGAGATTAAAGAAATAGTGGTAGGTGGTACTACCTCTAGTATCCTGTACAATTGTCTACCCAAAGTAATAATATCACTGCAGGGTATAGAATCATACACTGCACAACACTTTCACAAATATGGTTTCCCTAAAATAACATCACAAACTTCAATGGGAGCAACATCACAAAATACCTTATCTTTGAAAGGCCTGATGTCGTAGGGTAGACGAAATTGTTGGCTGACACGAAGATCTCTTCCTTGGCGAAGCCAACCGATGGTGTAAGGTTGTGGGTGCGGTGTCGTCAACAGGTCCAATCGCTTGACGACCTCTGCTGAGATTAATTTATTTTGATTGATGCTATTGACAATGAAATGAAGCAGAGCCCCCTTTAACCACATATGTGAGTGAAAAAAGGCATTCCCCTTCCTCTGGTTCTTCTGGTTCACTTGGATGAACTTAGTGGCAGCGATAGTGGTACTAGATTCAACATCGATAATCCGCTTCCCTCCTTCTGGATTTTATTCAGAGTCAGAATCGACCTCGGACTCGGACGCCTTCAGCTCATCCACAAGTGACTGCTTGGAGCAATATTATTCATTGTTGTGCAAAGGGATTTTATGGTATTCACACCATTTCCCATGTCCTTCTTCGTCTTTTCATTGCCCTTCTTATGTTGCGGCTTGGATTGGTTGTCTTGAGAGTGGCCATTTTTTCTCTGTCCCTTTCCATCTAGGTTGGGGCCGCCTTTGCCCTGCTTCGGCTGTGAAGAGTTTGTAGATCCAAACTTTCGCCTCTTCTGCTTAAATTTTTGCTCGAACTTGAAAACATATCTATAGGTCATACCTAATGAGGCGATGTCCATAAACTCCATTTCTGTTTGAATGTATCTATGCAAACAACCACGATATTTGAGCACCAGATGTCACTCAAAGTATTTGATACCCAATTTGGTGTGTAGGGTAAGGAAAATATTGGTGAAATATGGTACTATCTGGTCCCTTTCTTGACGCAGGGTGGTCCATCGGGTGTATTGGTCCTCGTAGCTTCCAACAGGGTAGTATTGTTCTTTAATGGCATCCTAGAAGGAATCCCATGTAGGGGAAACCACAAATATTGCATATTTCTCTATGGCCCTTTGCTCAGAGTAAGTATCCCACCAATCCTTAACATGGGGGACAACCTTGAGGAGTGCAAAAGTAATATTTTCCCTATCGGAAAAATTGTGGACCAAAAAATACCCTTCGAGCAGATTCAAACATTTATCTACAACATCCGCATCTATCAATCCTTCAAATAATGGAATATCAAAATTTACCTGTACCTTGAAGGGTGTTGCATGGCCGCTTGATGAATATGCTTCTCCTGTGGGCAGTCGTCAAAGGATCTGCGTAAAGTTGTCAATCATTTTGTTCCTTAGTCGCATGAGGGCTTTCTTGAACAACATTTTAAAAGGATCTCCTTCTCCATCATCTTTCTTTTCATCCCCCATGGGTTGTTGTCAGGCTCGGTGTGGCCGATATTGCAACGACTTGATTGGTTCGAGTCCCAACTTCTTGTACCCAGATCTTGTCGGGGACATGCATGAAGACAAATAAATGAAGAGAAGACTGCTCTGATACCACTGATCTGTATTTAGGAGCAGAACAAACTGATTAATGAACTGAATACAATAAACACAAAGATATGAAGAAAAACACAGATATCCAGTGAACAATATCTTGTATTGAATAAATGAAATAGGCTGAAACTGTAAAACTGTAGAACTAAAACACTTGCTCGAATGTTGGTAGCTATATCTGAGAAGAGATGTGGCTACCAAGTCCATCTATCTGAGTAGAATGATTCCTTTTTTATATTACTCATGAATTCCAAAACCCTAGACATCCGAAAACCTAACCCTAGGAGATGAAACACCAAAATTTATGTGGGCCCCTATGGGTAAGTTGGTACCTTAACTTCCCATGGTCGTAACTTTTGCATACGACCTCCGTTTTAGGCGCGTGATTTCCTATTGGAAAGGTCTTTTAGAGAACTACACATTACGTTGTCAAACTCTGACTCCATTTACAGTTTGACTGTGGCGAGCCAAAATTTTTTTGTTTAGGGTCCCAAAATGGATCTGGAAGTACAATAAGATGCGCTGACATGAAAACATACAAAATAAGCTAGTTGGATTAGGTGGGAGGCCACCAATATCGACTTGGAAGAGGTGTAGGGCTTCAGATATCCATGAAAGTGTAGAACCCACAATTACAAAGAAGTACAAAAGAACGTGTTGAACTAAAAACTGTCAAGAGGAGCCAGTTGGAATAGGTGGGTGACCACCAATATCCACCTAGATCAGATGAGCTGAAGACTATCAAGGGAATGATTGATGCGTAGGTGGGATTGTTTGAGAGTAAGATCACTAGCAGGAAACTAGCGTTGAAGAATCAACTCTGGTGTATTATGATGACCACATCGGATTGAGTTGCCACTTATTTTATGAAGGTCTCCCAGTTGAGAGATCAGATTAAAGCCATTGGAGACACCATTGATGATGCAAAACTTGTTACAGTAACTCTTAATGGATTAACTTCTTCATGGGAGTCATTTGTTCAAATTTTTTGTGGACGAAATGCTAGTTTCCCAAGTTTGATCGGTTATGCACTGATTGTGTCCAAGAGGAGGTCATAGTGTTGTCCAAGAACAGTTTGCAGAGACTCTATGATGAAGGAACTCAAGCTCTTGCAATTCTTGCAAGAAAATGAAAAGGAAAAAGAAATTTTGGAAAGAGAAATACAAGTGGAGGATCAACCCCAATTGAAGAACATAAGAAGAAGGATTTTTCAAGGATCAAATGCTTCAATTGTAAAACATTTAGTCACTATGCTTCTCAGTGTCCTCGGAATAAAAGGAAGGGAAATAAACATGCATCAACAACCGATGTTGATGAGGATCCACCACAAAAGAAGATAAATGAATCTAAGCTTGATGGGATTGTAGATGAAATTCAAAAAGAGTATTTCTTTTGACCTCAGTGATTTTTGCAAGGAAGCAGGGGTCAAGAGGGAGTTCTAGTACATATCCACAGATGAGCAGATTGCGGACATTCTCATCAAGCCTCTATCTAGAGCGAAGTTTTGAATACTTCAAAGACAAGCTTGGTGTGATGCAGAATGTCTCCCTTGCTGAGAGGGAGTGTTGATGTTTCAACATCAGGCAGACATTCTCTCAGATTAGTCACATTGATTTGACCAAGGGAGGATGATACATTCACTCACATGGCTATGCTAATGGTGAATGGCCCAGGATGTTGATGATTATCCAATTAGCAGCATTGGGAAGACATACCCCCATATTGGTTATGCTGATTTGACCAAAGGAGAATGACACATTCACTAGCGGGGCTTTGCTAGTGGTGAATGACTCAAGTGTAGTATTTCTCCTTAGTCATGCTGATTTGATTAGGAGTGATAAATTATCGAGATTCTAGTTGATGTTTCAACATCGAGAAGACATTCTCCCAGATTGGTCATGCCAATTTGACCAAGGGAAAATGATACATTCACTCATGAGGCTTTGCTAGTGGTGAATGGCCTAGGTGTAGTCTTTCTCCTTAGTCACATTGATTTGACCCTGAGTGATAAAGACTCTAAATGCTAGATGCTATTACATGCAGACCCAGAGTGAGCCTCATCTAAGAGAGAGTCAGTTGCTCAGAGGGAGAGCTGTAGAGGAAGTTCCCCCTTAAGTTCAGGTGTGAGAGAAACATCTCCCAAGGCTGACAGACATGTGTCATGAGTCTAGGGCGAAGTTTATATACTTCAGAGACAAGCTTGACGTGATGTAGAATGTCTCCCTCACTAAGAGAGAGTGTTGATATTTCAGCGGACAAACATTCTCCCAGATTGATCGACAATTACATTATATTATAAATAATATATTTATAATATAATATATAAATATAAATAATCAATCGTTAATAATTAATAATAAATTAATTAATGAAAACATGGAAAAGACATGTAAATTAATGAAACGACAGTCCGGCCAAATATATATATGGGGTTCTCAATTGAATATATCATCAGATCTGAAAGTAAGAAAATTCACACTCACTACATTCACCTTCAACATGCTCCCATCCAGCCATCCAACATGAAATGGAGACCTCAACTAAGAAATTCGGGGAAATTTGCAGTCACCGTTGCAGAGTAAGTATAATGATCTTTGTGATCTGTTCAGTGCTGTGACAGCTTCCCAAATTTATATTTTGACTATGATCTGAATGGAAATATGGCTTTGATTGGAACAAAAAGAAGTGTTAGAGATAATGCTTATAACTGTTGTAATCGTGAGTTTCTAGGTTAACTATTACTGTTGTAATAGTTAGTTTCAACTATGAGTGTTGTAACTGTGAGTTTCTAGGTTTACTATTTTTAGCTAATCAGATCCACTTGAGTCAGTGATCT
>ML816868.1:54938-73680 GCA_009831015.1 Picea engelmannii
CCCCCTCCCTCCCTCCACCTCTCTCTCTCTCCCCATATCCCTTCATCCCTCTCTCTCTTCCCACTACATTCTCCCGCCCATTATCTCTCTATATATAACTCCCCCCCTCTCTCTCCTTCAATCTCTCCCTCTCTCTCCCTCACTCTCTCCCTCTCTCTAACTCCCTCCCTCCTACTCTCTTTCCCTCTCTATCTCTTTGAATTTTCCACTCTATCACTCCCTCCATATTCCCCCCACTCCCTCTCTCTCTCTCTCTCTCTATTCTCTCCCCATATCTCCCTTCCTCCCCCCACCCCCCACCCCCCCTCTCTCTCTCTATCTCTCTTATTCTCTCTCTGCCTATCTCTCGATTGAGGGATGGAGGGAGGGAGAGAGGGGTAGATAGATAGAGAGAGATAGGTAAGGAGAGAGAAGGGAGGTAGAGAGAGTGGGATAATGGTAGAGATTGAGAAGGAAATAGAGCGAGGGGCCTAGAGAGGGATATAGATGGAGGGAGAGAGAGGGGGGGGAAGGGGGGTAGAGAGGGAGAGAGAGAGAGAGAGAGAGAGAGAGAGAGGGAGGGGGGGGTAACACCATGTTTCCCCCCATGACTATAATTATAATAAGAATTCATGTATTATGATTATGAAGCATGTAATTATGTTTGTGATTAAGGAAAACATCAGATAAGTGACTAGGAAGGAATCCTTGAGTACTGTCCATGATACCACGGGTGGGACTACAGAAGTGGATTTGGGAAGATTCAATGAGGAAAATAAGAAGCTTGTTAAACAATATAGCCTACACCTGCAAGAATTAAATAACCCACCTGCATCCTGGATTGCATAGAACCACAAAATCAATTTATGGTGATTAGGATTGGATGATTGAGAAGTTATAACTGCGGATGGATTTGATACTTGGAAGAATGAAGGGTCAAATGAGACCCCACTTAGAAGGATGTGCTAGATTTCCCCTTCGAATTTGGGAGCTTGACAGAAGGGCTTGCATCTGAAAAAGGACATCAAGGATCCCAAGGACAAATAAAGAAGAGGGAAAAGGTGGAAAATCATTAGGGTTCGCAGTAGACGAGAGAGCGCGAGAGGAGATGAAGAACAAGAAAATGTGTGAAGGAGAACACAAAATCCTATGGAATAGAAGGGAACCAACACATGAGTGCGAAAAAAATGGAATTCCATAGAGGTTTATTGTAAAGAGGGTGAGTTGCAGATTCAAAAACAAATGGTGTAGTGAGTAGAAGGACTCATGCGCATGGCTATGAGTAGCAGAGAATATTGGGAGGATTTCCTAAGGAAAATAGGAAGCTTTACCAAGATATTAATGGTCACCCTAGAATAGAGAAGACCCATATCTAGACTGGAGCAATAAAGGGCCACAACTTGGTAGTTACTGGAAATAAATCGACACTGGTAAGGGGAAGTCACCGAGGGACTGTGTAGCAGATAAGGAGCTTCATTGTGTAGAGGAAATACAGTTGGGAAGGTACCTAATAAAGTCGTGGAGGTTCTGAGCTCAGTGGGAGGAGGGAAACTTCTATTGTTATCAATGGAGTGAAGGATAGTAACCTTCCTGAACCATTTCTTAATTTGGAAATCAGCTGAGCTAGTCACTTGGTGGTTACAAGTCCTGGAACGGGGATGGCATGTTGTAGAAAGGAACAATGAAACATAGGCTATGGTTGGGTGGAAATTCATTCCCCGTCAGCTAGTTGGCTAATCGGAAAATTGATAAACAGATACGTTTTTTTTCTTATGAAGATAGATGAATGATTAATAATGAAGATAATATGGTTTTTGTTTATGTTGTAAATGTGGTTGAATGAAAGAATGTTGAATTCCTGAGTAAAATGGATTAAAATTAACTTTTTTTCATTGACAATTGTGTCAATTGTGCATGAACAAATGAGAGGTTTATATAGACCAATATTCCTGTAATTTTCCATTCCTTTGAAATGGAAAGTTACAGGATTTAAATCTTCATTTGGGTATCTGGTAGAGGGACTCTGGTTTCTAGGAAGTGGTCTGGTATCTTGAGGGAAGTGAGATAAATCCTCAAAAAAGAGTGTGTGGGATGATTTAGGCTTCAGATAACCTTTTAAACTGTATATTTTCCCTCGTTTTGGAATGGAAAGCTTGCAAGATGCAAGGTATTCATTAGGTGATTAAAGGGTAGAGTATGCATGCCTATTGCAGAGTAGCTCGATCACCCCAAGGATTTGGGAAGAATGCGAGTGCATTATCCCTAAAAAGACCCTAGATTTGTTAAGTCTTAGAACAAGCCTTCAAATCTGATGAAAACCCATAATTTAATCAGGAAGATTGATGGTCGTCAATTCAACATAGGAAGAATATATTGACTATTAATCATAAGGTGAGGCCATAAGTGTATCCAAGTTGAAAATTTGTAATGGGACTCATATGGAAGGACCCCAAGTAATTATGGGTTGTTGATTTATTGGAGGGTAATCCAATGAGATATGGGTTGTAAGTGCTTAATACTTCACCAAAAAATCTATTGGAAGGTGGACGGTCAGGGAAGTTTGGAAAAGAGTGGTAAGTGAGGTCTCCAATGGGAAAGTCCTATGGGAGTCCCATGTTGATGATTGCATCTTCATGAGACATCCTCCAAGACACAGACTGAGTGAGTTGGCCTATGAGAGAGCCCATGAGTTGGGTGTGCCCATGAGATAGGTGTGTCATTCCTCTCTGGGTATGAGGTGAAACAATGTGTTCCCCTTGTGTGGGGTGAGGATGCCCATGAGATGGGTGTGTCGATGTGTATGCCCCTGTGTGGGGTGAGGATGCCCATGAGATGGGTGTGTCATTTGAGATGAAACAATGTTTACCCCTGTGAGGGGTGAGGGTGCCCATGTGATGGGTGTATTGTTCTCCTATGTGTAGAGATTTGAGACGATGTGGTACTCCAGATGATTCTACTGTGTCACTTAGTGAGATAGAGATCTGTTGAGTAGGACGTCCCTGTGGTTGAGCATAGGTGGGCGTGCCCCTAGTCGTTAAGCACTAGTGGGTAGGCGAGATACCTTGCTATATTTTCATAGAATGATATTTACCTGTAACCCTAATTGTGATGTAAAGGGTATAGGCTGACTCCACCATATGTAAAAGATAATTAATGTTGTTGTAATAATTAATTATTTTCCGAGTTATTGAGGTTGACCCTGTTGTGACAATAGACACCATTTTTTTTCTATTCAGTCTAGTATAAATAAAGGTAGTTTCCCCATTGAGGAAACACACAACACACACAAGTCACTTGTCATTTGAAAATTTCAGCAAGTACATATTCTAGGGCTGAAGTGCACACCTCTCTTGGGTGCTAGCTTCTTGGTTTTGGAGAGAACCCTTTTGTGTGCTAGGTCTATGGTGTGAGAGGTCTTTCTCTTGAGAATATAGAAAAGGATTGTTGGGTTTTCTTCCCTTGTTGAGAAGGGTTTCCTAGGATATTTCTTGTGTTATTGTGCATTATATTTCTTCTTGTGATCTTGGTTATTGCAACAATTGTGAATGGTGTAGCTGCATTTGTTCATGGTTCAAGTAAATTCTAAAATGAAATAAACTTCATGTTTGAGCCTAGATTAGTGAAAATTCAACATGGTATCAGATCATTGGTCTTGAAGAACCCATTGCACATGAATTAAATCCAACCGTCCTCTCTTCTGTAGAATTGTACGACCTTCTAGGGTTTCCAGAAATCTGTACGACCCTCTCTTGTTTTGATATTTCAGCACCTTATACTTGAGAGTTGGGTCTAAATATTGTATGGGAGTGTATGACCTCCTTCAACACATCTCCAACAAGATTCTGATTGCAATTCCAAGAATTTTGGATTTTTGGCCCTAGATCACTCTTGAAGAGGAAGATCTATTATGGGTGATATAAAAAGCTTTACCAGAGACAACTACCAATGAAGATAAGGAAGAAAGGAAGGAAGATAACGTCAAGGAAAGGAATATAATAATCTACTCAAGCTCATACATTGAAGGGCTAGCTTCAAAATATCAAGATGACAAAAGGTGACACCGTTTCTATCTTCTTCATGAAGATGTTAGAGATCAGAAATCAGCTAGGTGCCATTCAAGAAATCATATCAACACTCTCAGGTATGCACTTGTATATATTATTTGTATCATTGTCTTGAGGGTACTTGCAGGAGGAAGGAACTTTTGCTGAAATCATGGATCCAGAGGGATCTCAGTGCATTCAGATGAACAACACACTGGAAGTGAAGACTCCAGGTTTGTTGTTTTAATTATCATGCCTCTAACCTACATTTCTAAGTTTGCTACATTACAATTAGTCGTTGTAGCTATGACAAAAATCCTTAAATTGTTTTGATTCTAGATATGTACTCATTATTCTCCTCTAGGAGATATTCTTGTCTTGTTTCCTTTCATTTGTTTTCTTGTTCCAGGTAGGTTAACAACAAAGGAAGATGTTTATCCTTTAGACTTCAGAGGGAGTCAAAACTATTCTAGAAGGAGGAATAACATAACCATCATTGAAGCAACCAAAGAAATGATACATGATCAACATCTACCTATGGTTCTACAGGCAAAAGAATGCATGACATCAGTATAGATTTAGAAAAAAATTCCTCACCAAATTTTGAAGAGAATAACTCCCAAAGAAGCCTTCACCAGAGTCAAGTCTGAGATTGTACACTTCAGGGTATTTGGATGTCCAGTATACTTTCATGTACCCAAAGAGAAGAGGTCCAAGATAGACCCTTCAGGAAAGAAAAGGTACATTTGTGGGATACAGTGAATATTCTAAGGCATATCGGATCTACATCCCTATTCAGAGACAAATTGAGGTAAGCAAAGATGTTATCTTTGAATAAGAGACAAGCTTTCAAAGATCTAGGGAATCTCAGATTGAAGATTGATAATGAGATAGTACCTTCTCCCCCATTAGCAATTCAGAGGGAGAAAATCATTATTCCAGTTGATCCAGTTGATCCTCTTGCTCCAGTTGATGTTCCCAGAGACATTGTAGTAGGCCATAAAAGGCCTTCCTGGGCTCGAAAAAATATGCAAGAGGTAGAAGGCCATGCAACTCCTCAAGGCACATCCCAAGAGAGAAAGAGATCGAAGAAATTTTCGAGCTACTTTTCAGCCATGAGCCACATCATTGATTATGAGCCTTCTTGTCATGGAGAAGTGACATGTCAACAGGTATGGCAAGATGCCATGGCAGAAGAATATCAGTCCAGCTTGAGGAATGATGTGTGGGTTATTGTTCCGAGACCAGAAGGGAAGATTGTAGTAACTTCCAAGTGGATATATAAGATCAAACATGTAGCTGATGGAAGTGTGGAGAAATAAAAAACAAGATTTGTAGCCAAAGGATTCTCATAGGTGGAGGGAATTGACTATGAGGAGACATTTTCTCCAGTAGCCTGATACACTTCCATCCATACTATCATTGCACTAGTTTCATCCATGGGTTGGAAACTAAATCAGATGGATTTAAAGACAAAATTTCTCAATGGTGAGATTAGTGAAGAAGTTTACATCGAGAAACCAGAAGGATTCGTGATACATGATGAGAAAAATCATGTGTGCAGGTTGAAGAAAGCACCTTGTGCTTGGTATGAGAATATGGATGGATCCTTGATGAGTTTGGGATTCAGAAAGAGTGTTGTTGATCCAAACCTGTATTACCATATTGTTGGTAATGAGTGCCTAATATTGGTTCTGCATGTGGATGATTTATTCCTAATTGGTTTAGAAAGAATTATTATTGAATGCAAGCGAGCACTGACTTATGAATTCAAGATGAAGGATCTGGGTATGATTTACTACTTCATGGGGCTAGAAGTATGGAAGAGGACTGATGATATTTTCTCAAGTCAAGGAAAATATACAGTGGAAATATTGAAGAAGTTTGGTATGACATACTGCAAATCCATGCCTACACCAATGGTGATGGATTTGAAGAAAATGAATGATGCTTCTACTGATTCAGGCGATATTGATCCACATTTGTACCGAAAACTGATTGGATCATTGATGTATCTGGTTAACACCATACCTAATATATGCTATGCAATGAATGTACTTAGTCATTTCATGAGTCAGCCGAGACAGACTAACTGGACAACAATGAAGCATGTATTGATATATCTACGAGGCACATTTGGATATGGCCGGAGATATGTCTCTAGTGTAGGCTTAAGTTTGCAGGGATATGTCGATGCAGATTGGGCAGGGAGCGTAATGGATCAGAAGAGCACATCTGATTGTTGTTTTACCTTGGGGTCTTCTATGGTTTCCTGGTGCAGCAGGAAACAAAGCTTTGTGTCCTTGAGTACCACAGAAGCAGAGTATATAGAATTGAGTGTGGAAGTCTGTGAAGCAGCGTGGCTTCACAAGCTCCTGACATATTTATTTGATCATGAGATGGATCCTACCATTATTCATTGTGATAACTAGAGTTGTGTGAATCTATCTGAGAATCTCATGTTTCACGATAGATCAAAACACATTGAGATAAAATATAATTATATCAGAGACATGGTGCAGAGGAAAGTAGTACACATGCAATACCTTCCTACACATGAGAAGATTGCAGATATCTTCACTAAACCGCTTTCCAAGACAAAGTTTGAGTACTTTCGTGAGAGACTTGGCCTGGTGGAGAATGCCTCCCTAGCCGAGAGGGAGTGTTGTTGATTACAAGTTTGTGAGAAATCCTCCAGGATACAGATTGAGTGAGTCGGTCTGTGAGAGAGCCCATGAGATGGGTGTGTCATTCCTCTTCAAGACTAAGATGAAACGATGTGTTCCCTTGTGTGGGGTGAGGATGCCCATTATATGGGTGTGTCGATGTGTATGCCCCTCTATGGGGTGAGGATGCAAATGATATGGGTGTGTCATTTGAAATGAAACAATGTGTACCCCTATGAGAGGTGAAGGTGCCCATGTGATGGGTGTATCATTCTCCTTTGTGTAGAGAGTTGAGACAATGTGATACTCTAGATGATTCTCTTGTGTGACTCAATGAGATAGAGATCTATTGAGTAGGACGTCCCTATGGATGAGCACGGGTGGATGTACCCTTAGTGGATGAGCACTAGTGGGTAGGTGATATCCCTTTCTATATTGTCAGAGAATGATATTTACCTATAATCCTAATTGTGATGTAAAGGGTATAGGTCGACTCCACCATATGTAAAAGATAATTAAATTTGTTGTAATAATTAATTATTTTCTGAGTTATTGAGGTTGGCCATGTTGTGCCAATAGAAACCATTTTTGGTCTATCCAGTCTAGTATACATAAAGGTAATTTCCCCATTGAGGAAACAAACAACACACATAAGTCACTTGTCATTTGGAAATTTCAGCAAGTACATCTTCTAGGGCTGAAGTGCACACCTCTCTTGGGCACTAACTTCTTGGTTTTGGAGAGCACCCTTTTGTGTGCTAGGTCTATGGTGTGAGAGGTATTTCTCTTGAGAATATAGCAAAGGATTGTTGGGTTTTTTCCCTTGTTGAGAATGGTTTCCCAGGATATTTCTTGTGTTCTTGTGCATGTTATTTCTTCTTGTGATCTTGGTTATTGCAACAATTGTGAATGGTGTAGCTTCATTTGTTCATGGTTCAATTAAATGATAAAATGAAATAAACCTCATGCTTGAGCCTAGCTTAGT
This sequence comes from Picea engelmannii, assembly GCA_009831015.1. Classification (NCBI taxonomy): domain Eukaryota; kingdom Viridiplantae; phylum Streptophyta; class Pinopsida; order Pinales; family Pinaceae; genus Picea; species Picea engelmannii. The sequence goes on from ML816868.1 coordinate 62,612, forward strand.
GAAAACTCAATAGCCTGAAGTCAAGAGTTCGAGGCCTAGAGAACCATAGATCTATCATAAATGATGTCGATGTATTTACATCCATTAGATCTAGACTGATCCAATCCGATGAAGAATAGTTAGCTAAAGAGAGGCTTTGATTAACTCATGTGAAACTATATATCTCTGATCAAGTCCTAAGCGTCAGATGGGACATACCAAGGATTGTCAGATCCATCGAAAAAGTCTCATCAAAGAGTGTTGATCGAAACGATCTGCAATCAATCAGAGTGATTGCTTTCCAATGGTGAGGAACCCCGAGTGTATACGAGAAGTTGATTCGTAGAAGGGTGTCTAGTGTAATCTCAGTCGTATATTTGTCGAAGGCCCCACTTGTTCACATGAGGAATAGGTGATGAGAGAGGTGATGCCCGTTGAGTAGATCGAGGTGCTGATGTAATCAAGATTGTCATTTTCCCTACCCCAAGAGACATTGGACCTATAAGAATGGTCCATCAGAGAGGTTCCATCGGTATGGGAATTTGAGTCACGTAACCTTCTTTTCTGATGAGCATACAACCCCATTTACTATTGACTGTTTATTTTTTTGTAGAAAGTGAACTCTAGTCGTTCGATCAAGAATGTTTAGTTCCTTGTATTTGTAATAAGATTCTGGGGAAATTCCGTCAGGAGTTGGGTGACGAGTGATAATATTTAACACAATTGGATATTATGATAAGAGAAGTTATCACGTATGCCCTGATGAACGAATGTTATGAGGGTTCAAACCTAAGTTCTGAGAGAATAAGAAAGACAAAATTGATCATCCCACCAACCTAAGTGATTGTAAGGGGTTGAGTGTGTTACAAAGTGGTATTAGAGCATAGTTAAAACTCTAGGATTGAATGGGTTGCCAAGACCACATTACTATTTAATAAAACATTTATTTTACGAAGAGTGCATGTCTAAAATTTTGATGTAATGACTAATAATATCTCATTGTTTCAGCACATAGGACGTAATGAAAATGAAGTAGAGGAGAATTTTGCAACATAAAATGGAGGAAACCTCACACTTGAGAGATGAATAATTTAATGGTCAGAGGGATGGAGTAACCCCTCTAGATATGGTATCCACTATTAGAAGTTTGAAAGAAGACAATGAGAGGCTCATGAGAGATTAGTCTGAGTAGGAAGATATGAATGCAATGCTATTGCAAAGTTTGTTAGAGAATCATAAGCATCTATAGTAAGGTCTAGCCACTAGTAATGTAGAGCTACATCAATCAGAGAATTTGAAAACCCATTCAGATGCCTAGAAGCATAGATTGACCCATAGCAATGTAGGAAGAAGTTATTCCAAGAAGAGGCATTGAGATAATAAGAAGGGAAGAGTTGGTGGAAGTTCTTTCATGGATTCATCTAGTGGGAAGGCCACTACTGAGGATCTATCCAACAGTGACACTGGATCAAGTGTTCCCTGGAAGAAGAAAAAAAGAGATTCATAGAGTTCTACTATAGAAGAATTCAAAAAGGGTAAGTTGCATACCTTTGATGGAGAAATAAAGAAAGGAGAATAAGACAAGGCTTGACTATTGGGGATAAGAAAGTATTTTCAGGTACACAACTAATCGAAAAATACAAAGGAAACGATAACCATCTTCAATCTGAATGGAGGATCTTCCATATGGTGGGAGGAGATCAAGGAAGTTAAAGGATTGAAAGAGGGTAAGTTGACTTGGAAGTAATTTGAGAGATCTTTTAGGAAGGCCTACCTATTGGAGAAGTACTTTGATGTAAGATCAAGGAATTCCATGAACACAAGTTGGGGAAACTTAACATGAATGCTTATGCCAACATATTCTTAGAGTTGTTGAGGTATTTTCCTTACCTTAAGGATGAGAAGGAAATAATACAACGTTTACTTAGTGGGTTACCATAGTATTATCAGGATAGGATTGAATTTGATGAGCCTAAGACCTTGGAAGATACCATTATGAAGGATAAGTGTTTCTATGATCAATCCAAGCATAGGTAGGAGCCTCTTCAGGATTGGAAGAGAAAGGATAAGACCATATTTCATAAGAAGGGATTCAAATAATCCCCATATAAGAATTCAAAGAAAGGTGCTCATTTCAATCAACCGATCAGAAGTGTGCACCAACAAAACTTTCCATATTAGAGTGGAAATAGGCCAACAAAATAGGAAAGAGAAAGAGTAGAGGAGACAAAGAAATGACTTCTACAGTGTTTGGGTTGTGGAGAGGCACATCTATTAAGAGATTGTCCTCACAGGAAGCATGAAAAAAAAAGAGTCTATCATGTTCAGTAGGCTACTACGGTCAATGATGTGGCCAAAAGTGTGCCTAGGATATATGCATTGATGGAAAATCGACAAGAAAACCAACAAGATTTTGTAGTGGAGATGGAAGGTATAATTTCCAAGAAACCCGTTTCTATTTTGATTAATCTCGGTTCTAATCTTAGTTATGTTTCACCTTGAATTGTTGAATCATGTGCCTTAAAGAGAAAGAAACATGAGAAGGCACGGTTGGTGAAGTTATCCATGGGGAATAAGAGAAACATGGCAGAGGTAATAGAGGCTTGTCCATTTGAAATGAGTGGACTTCATACTCAAGCAACCTTGAATATCCTACCCCTAGGATCATATGATGTGATACTAGGAATGGACTGGTTATCGATTCATAAGGAAATATTGAAATATTTCAATTAGACCTTAGAGTATGAAGACGAAAAGGGAAACATTAGGGAGTTGCAAGACATTCAAAATCTAGTCCCAGTTAGAAAAATACCAACACTACAACTTAAGAAATTTAGTCGACAAGGGTATCCCTTGTATGCAATACAAGTGCTCAACTTATCAGAAAGCAAAGAGATGAAGGTTGAATATAACCCAGTGCTATGGGATTTTAAGGATGTATTTCCAGAGGAGGTACTTGGACTTCCTCCTAAGCGAGATATTTATTTTTCAATAGATATTATGCCTAGAGCGGTACCAACATCAAAAGTACCCTATAAGATGAGCACAATAGAGCTGGTGGAATTGAAGGTGCAATTGAAGGAGATGTTGGATAAAGGGTATGTTAGGCCGAGTGTATCCCCGTGTGGAGCACCTACGTTGTTTGTGAAGAAAAAGGATGGTACATTTCAGTTATGCATTGATTACCGATAGTTAAACTAGATGACCATTAAGAATAAGCATCCATTACCCAAGATAGGTGATATTTTTTATCAGCTCAGAGGAGCTACAATTTTCTCTAAGATTAACTTGAGATATAGATATCACCAAGTCAAGATTAAGGATGAAGACATTCATAAAAAATCATTTAGAATGAGATATGGACACTATGAGTTTGTGGTAGTGATATGGACACTTTCATGTGTTTGATGAATAGTATTCTCAACAAATATTTTGATAAGTTTTTTCTAGTGTTTTTTTATGATATTCTAGTGTATTCCAAGACTAAGGAGGAGCACGAATAAAATCTTAGGATGGTTTTACACGTGATAAGAAATCACCAACTGTATGCTAAGTTCAACAAGTGTGACTTCTTTCAGAGGGAAATCCCTTATTTAGGCCACACAATCTCAACAAAGGAAGTGGTAGTAGATCCCAAGAAGATCAAGGCGATCATGGATTGGCCTACCTCTCAGAATGTGACTAAGGAAAGATCCTTTATGGGATTAGCTAGATATATAGAAGATTCATTAAGGGATTTTCCAATATTGACCATCGCATTACTTCATTGCAGAGGAAAGGAAAGATGATTGTATTGTAAACATAGTGTAAAGCAAGTTTTCGATAGATGAAGCATCTTTTGACTAACGCCCCCATTTTGAACATAACAAACCCCAAAAAATATTTCTTGGTATGCAATAATGCTTGGAAGGAAGGACTTGATGGATTTCTTATGCAAGAAGGGAAAATTGTCACCCATGATTTGGAGCTTGGAACGATTGTGGATGCATTGATGATGTGGAGACATTACTTTCTTAGAAGGAGGTTCATCTTGATGGCGAACCATTGTGGTCTAAAGTATCTATTTGATCATCCATTATTGAATGGATGAAAAGCTAGGTGGATGGTGTTTCTTAGTGAGTTTGACTTTGAGATTTGACACATAAAAGGGAAGGAAAACAAAGTAGCATATGCACTCAGCCGAAGTGTGAAAATTATACACTCAACATCAACAAGTGTAGATGAGTCTAACATCAAGTAGATAATTAGAATCCTCTTGCAGGAAGATAATTTTTTCAATCGGGTAAGAGAGGGATTGCAGTAAGAACCTAGTGATAAAAGGTATGAAGGATATCAACTTGTAGTTGATGATATACTTATATACAACAATAGGTTGTATATGCTTGATTTGACATAGCTGAAACATCTAATCATGGATTAATTTCATAGGATACCTTATGTGGGTCATCCCGGTTATTAGAATATGATAACAACAATAAGGAAGTTGTATTATTGGCCAAAAATGAAGCAAGACATTGGTGACTATATCTCCAAGTGCTTGGAGTGTCAACAAGTCAAAGTTGAACACAAACACCCTACATAATTTTTGCAGCCATTGCCAATTCCATGATGGAAACAGGAGATAATATTCATGGAATTTATTACTAGTTTTCCAAAGACAGCTAGGCAACATGATTCCATTACAGTAGTGGTGGATAAACTAAGCAAGGAAAATCACTTAATTCCCATTAAATCTACTTTTAAATCTATAGACATTGCTAACATTTTTATGAAGGAAAATTTCAGATTGCATGGTCTACCCAAGACCATAATTTTAGACAGAGATGCAAAGTTCTCTTCAATTTTTTGGAAGGGCTTGTTTTCAGGACTCATAAAATATTTAGTATTTAGTATGGCCTGCCATCCTAAAACAGATGGATAGACCAAAAGAGTGAACACGATGCTGGAAGACATGTTGAGGATGCATGTTATGCATCAACCCAAATAATTGGAAGAATATCTACCCTTGGTATAGTTTTCCGATAACAATAGTTATCAGAAATCATTGAAGATGAGTCCATTTGAGGCTCTATATGACGGGAGGTGCATAGTTCCAATTATTTGGGACAATCCGATGGATATAATCACACTTGGTCCATAATTTCTAAAGGAAATGGAGCAGGAAATGATCATGATAAGGAAGAATTTGAAAGTAGCTCAGGATAAGAAAAAGAGATATGAAGAAAACAAGAGAACTCATAAAGAGTTTAAGGTGGGAGATCATGTATATCTTAGGGTAAAACCATAGAACATCTCCCTAAGGATGGGTACTTGTTCCAAGTTAGCACCCCGCTATTGTGGAACATTTGAAGTTTTGGAAAGAGTGGGACTAATATCATGTAGACTTTCCCTACCACCTATCGTTAGATCTCACAATGTGTTCCATGTATCTTTGTTAAATAAATATGTTCATGATTCTAATCATGTTATTGATTGGGCTGCGATACATGTGGAACTAAAGGGAGAATTCCAGCTTGAACCTCAACACATCCTAGACAGAAGAGAACCATTTCTCTGGAATTGAGTCGTCGTGCATGTCAAGGTGCAATGGAAGCACTTTGGGGTAGATGAGGCTACTTGGGAACTGGAAGATTCCATGACAATGGCATACCCATTTTTGTTTCATGTATAAATTTGTATATATACGGTGTTTTAAACACTGAGGATGGTGTTTCTTTAAGGGGGAGGGGAATGTGACACCTTGTTTTCCCCCATGATTGTAATTATACTAAGACTTCATGTATTGCGATTATGAAGCATGTAATTATGTTTTTGATTAATGAAAACACCAAACAACTAATTGGGAAAGAAGCCTTGAGTACCAACCATGATACCATGAGTGGGACTGGTGAGGTGGAATTGGGAATCTTCAATGAGGAAAATAGGAATATTTCTCAACAATCTAGCCTACACATGCAAGAATTGAATACACCACCTGCCAACGTACCTGGATTGCATAGAACCACAAAATCAATTTATGGTGATTGGGATTGGGTGGTTGAGCAATTATAACCTCTGGCAGATTTGATGCTTGGAAGGATGAATGGTCAATTGAGACCCCAGTCACAAAGATGCACTAGATTTCCCCTTTGAATTTGGGATCCTGAGAGAAATACTTGCGTATGATAATGAACATCGGGGATCCCAAGGATAGAGGAAGAAGAGGTAAAAGGTGGAAAACATCAAGGTTCACAGTAAATGAGAGAGCATGGGAGGAGATAAAGAGCAAGAAAACACGTGAAGGAGAACAAAAAAACCGTGGAACATAAGAGAACCGACGTGCGGGTGCGAAAAAAATTGGACTTTCACAAACATTTATTGTAAATAGTGTGAGTTGTAGACTCACAAACAGATGGTGAGGTGATTACAGAGACTCATGCACATGAATTTGAGTAGCAGAGAATATTGGGAGGATTTCCTGAGGAAATAAGAAGCTTTCCTAATAGATTAATGGTCACCCTAGAACATAGAAGACATGTATCCAGGCTAGAGCAATATAGGGCCACGACTTGGTACTTAATGGAAAGAAAATAACACTGGTAAAGAGAGGTCACCGAGGGACTATGTAGTAGATAAGGAGCTCCCTTGTGTAGAGAAAATCGAGTTGGGATAATACCTGGTAAACTCGTGGAGTTCCTGAGCTCAGTGGGATGAGGGAAACTTATGTTACCAGTGGAGTAAAGGAGAGTAACTTTCCTGAACCATTTGGCAGTAAGTTGAGTTAGTCCCATGGTGGTATCATGGCCTGGCATGGGGGTGGCATGCTATAGAAAGACATAGTGCAAAATATCCTACGATTGAGTGGAAAGGCATTTCCACTTAGTTAGTTGGATGGTCAGAATCTTAGCTAAACAATTAATTGTTTTTTCTTGTGAATATATATAAAATATTAATAATGAAGATAATTTGGTTTTTGTTTACGTTGTAAATGTGGTTAAATGAAAGAATGTTGAATTCCTAAGTAAAATGGATTTAAATGAACTTTCGTTCATTAACAATTGTGTCAACTGTGCATGAAAAAATGACAAATATTTATACAGACCAATATTCCTACAATTTTCCATCCCTTTAAAATGGAAATTTATAGAATATAAATCTTCATTTGGGTATCTAGTAGAGGGACCTTGATTTTTGGGAAGTGGTCTAGTATCTTGAGGGAAGTGAGATAAACCCCTGCAGAAGAGAATGTGGGGTGGTTTAGGCCCTAGATAACCTTTTGCCTTGTATATTTTCCCTTGTTTTGGAATGTAAAGCTTACAATATGCAAGGTATTCATTAGGTTCTTAAAGGGAAGATAATGCATTCATGTTCCATAGTAGCTTGATCACGCCAAGGAGTTGGGAAGAATTCCAATGCACTGAACCTAAAAATACCCTAGAGTAATGAGCCTTTAACTATGACAAAAGCCCATAATGTAATCAGGAAGATTGACAACCAATGATTTAACGGAGGAAGAAGATCATGAACATTGGTCGAAAGGTGAGGTCATCAGAGTATCCAAGTTGAGAAGTTGTAATGGGAATCCAATAGAAGGACTTCAAGTAATTATGGGTCGTTGATCTTTTGGAGGGTAATTCGATGAGATTTGGGTCGTAGGTTCCTAATACTTCACCAACAAGTCTATTAGAAGGTGGATGATCATAGAAGTTTGTAAAAGAGTGGTAAGAGAGGTCTCCGATAGGAAAGTACGATGGGAAGCCCAACGTCAAGATTCTGATACCTGGAGAACTATAGATATATCAGAAAGGATGTCGATGGATTTCCAGTTGTTGTATCTGAAATGATCCAATCCAAAAAAGAAGACTCAACTGAAGAGAGGCGTTGATTAACTCACATGAAACTATAGATCTATGATCAAATACCAATTGTTAGATTGGATGTACCGAGAACCGTCAAATCCATCAGAACAGTCTCATCAAATATATTTGATTGGAACAATCTGTGATCACTCGGAGTGATTGCATTCTGAAGGAAAGGAACCCTGAGTGGATACGAACTGTTGATTCATAGGAAGGGTGTCCAGTGTAATCTCAACCATAGATCTGTTGAGGCCCCCACCTGTTCATGTGACTAATAGGTGATGAGAGGGGTGATAGTTGTTGATTAGATTAAGTTGTTGATGCGATAAAAAATGTAATTTTTCCAACCCTAAGAACCGTTGAATCTATTGGAATGGTCCATCATAGAGGTGACATTAGGATGGGAATGTGAGTCATGTAACCCACTTTTTCAATGAGAAGACAACCTGATTTACTGTCGACCATTGATCTGGTTGCACAAAGTGAACTCCAGTGGTCCGATCAGGAATGTTTAGTTCTTGGTATTTGTAATAGGATTTTGGAGTGATTCCATCGAGAGTTGGGTGATGAGTGAGAAGATTTAACACAGTTGGATTTTTTGATAAGATAAGTTCTCATGTATTCCCTGATGAATGAATGTTCCAAGGGTTCAAACCCGAGTAGTGAGAGAAGAAGAAAGACAAAATCCCACCAGCCTAAGTAAGTTTATTGGGGTGGGTGTGTTATAGATATAAGGTGGAGAGAGTGAGTGGGGTAGATAGAGAATGATATGAATGGAGAGAGAGGGGGGAAATGATGTGTGTGTGTGTGAGAGAGAGAGAGAGAGAGAGATATGTTATGTTAGTAGGAATGCATGTGTGTTCCTATTCATAATAATGTGTGTGCACTTTTGGAGCACACATACACTTTAGGAATGCACACACATTCCTAAAGCACGCACACATCCTTTTCATTTCAATTTTTTTCGGGTGGAAGTGACAACTCTAGCATACACGTTTACTTAGTTGATTTCCTTAGATTTAGGTTTGGGATGACAAACCTAGTGGTCTGGTCTACAAATACATTAAAACCTCCATTTTTATAAATACCTCTCAAGATATCTATTTTTGACATTAGTTTTCTTCGGGCTACACAAATTCAATGTCGATGAAACTACATAAACATATAGAGTCAACTATTCCTATTCCAAATATATAATTAAACAAAATACTAATATCATTTACTATTTTTAATCTATTTTTGTCTTAACATGTATAAGAATCCTAAAGCACATACCTCTTTTATTTCTGCTATAACTTTTTATCAACTTAACCATTTTTAAAATAAGTTATACACCACAGTAGAAGACACTGAGTTATACAATCTTAAAAACAAAAATTGATACTGTTAAGACCCTCATATCCTACACTAACGCAAGACATTAGAATTTCAAGGACATAATGACTTATATATATATATATATATATATATATATATATATATTGAAAAAATACCCTGCACTACAAAAACGGGTTCTCTAGAATTCTACAAAAAAATCTTAAGGAAATTCTTTCATTAAAGTACTCAACACCCGCACTAACATAAACATGTAAATTATATTTTGCTTGAAGAATAACATACCATTGTTAGAACAACTCAAATGTCACATAGTTATTCACAAATTTTTTAAATAAAAAATTATTTAAAAAATCTAATTCAATTTCCTACATTTCATCTGTTTACACCATATTCAAATTCATTGTAAACGTACCTCGAATAATCCCTCCAAGTTAATAGACTGATGTTTTTCCATGTTTTCATTGCCACTAACATGTCATGAGAGACCATCATTAGCTTGCACCCACCCTTAATTAAACTAGGAATTATACATGAAGAGACATGTGATTGGGTGAATATGAGACATATTAGTTAATTTAGAAATTAGAAATTATGTATATAGAGGCATGTGGCATCTTACACAAGTATTATAAAAGAAGAGGAAGGGTGGCCATGGGTGGCACCTTATTTACCCTAATGCGAGATGGATATGATAATGTTGAAAATTTTCATGGAGAATTTATGAGAGTTTGGTCTCACTATGATAAAGTATTGATCATGTTTGGTTCTATATGTGGTGGAGATTCCACATTGCTCATTTGAAGCACTATAGAATCCAATGGTTAAAGAAGGTAGAGTCCTTTCACAATTTCTATTTTGTACACACCTTCATACAATCCTTCTAGCTTGAGGACTCCAAGGGTAGACTAATACCTTTAGGATATGGTAACGTGGTCAATTGGTAATCTCAATTCAATTGGAAAGAAGAAAGATTGGAGAAATCTCTTCGAACAAGCTTGGAGAAAAAGACTTAGCAAGGAGGGAATATACAACTATCTTATAAAAAGGTATGGCATTATGATAAATTCATAAAAATACTCATATTTCTTTGGTTTATAAATTTATCATTGGGGTTTGGGTTTCATAAAATTCTTAATTAAATATATTTTCATGAAAATGTTTTAACCCTTACTTAGAACCATTAGTATAGCCTTGCAGTTAGCTTAAACCTCAGTAAAAAAACCCCATCTTTATTTAGTATATATTCATGGATTTTTATAAAAGTAGGAGGCCATGCATATATGCAGACCTCACTGAAAACTCCCATCTTTATTTAGTGTATATGCAGGGATTTTTATAAAAGTAGAAGGCCACGCATATATGCATGGATTGTTATAGAGATACATGTGTCATGTAGAAGGAAAACCTGCATGATATGCTTAGGGTTCCTTAAGGAAACTTACACACTTACACATATCTTGTGGTAGCCAATTTTCTTTAGGATGAGGAAATTTAGGTTTTGAAGGGAAAGAAAATTGTTTTTTTTAGCATTTTATTTGTTATGTAATGGAATTTTTAGGAAGGTTTTACATGAAATGTACTTTAAATTAAGGTACTCTTAAGACCTTTCCTAAATAACTTTCATTCATACTCTTGAGTTAGAGTCTCAACTTGACCTTTAACTTAGGAGGTATACCTTTTATTGTTGTTACTATAATCCATAAGATGAGAGAACACATTGATTTCTATAATTATGCTAATTTTATATGAAAGGCACATTTATAATGATAAATTCCAACATAGGATGCTCATTGCATTGATAATCTGTTTTCATGTCCTTGTGCAAAAGATAATTAAGTTTGGGGCATTCTAGTTTTGATTTGTATATTATAGATGAATATTGTAGTTGTAAGTAATTGACAAAAAATTATGATA
>ML816868.1:103699-119941 GCA_009831015.1 Picea engelmannii
TTTCAAGTAATTGAAAGAAGAGTATGATATAAATTTCTTTTTAAAGATACCAATTGCATCTTTTATTGTATGTTAGATCATGTTATTGTTTACATATTCTAGCAACTTATGTTAGATCATGTTATTGTTTACATATTCTAGCAACTTATATGTTCTACATTGCTTTGTTTTCTATAATATTTATTCACTTGAAAAGAATCAACAAGTAGAGATGTAAATTATGGAAGCATATTTGAAGCAAGGTATCATTTCAATAGATTATTTCAGTCATGCAACCCATGAATTAGCAAACTGAAGAAGTTTGATTGTAGAACTAGTTTTAAAAGAATTATTGAGCTTAGAAGAAAACATGTTATAAATTGTAACTAGATGGTAAAACATTATTCCTATTAGAATATTCATCTCTCTTGTATCTTCAATAACGGCCATCATACATAGGTTTTCTTAGAATTAAAATTAAATCTTGAATTGATTACGATTGTCTATTATGCTTTAATGAAAAAAAAAGTAAAGAGTAGGAAAACATTATATTGTACACTTGTAAAGGAAGTAGTAATAAATACAACTATCATCTATCATACATATCATTTGTATGGGTGATTGTTAAGATACATATATACATAAATAAATATCTTCATTTTGAATATTACTTTAATGATTTAATATAGTGTTGAGGTGGAGTATGGGAAATATTAGAGATATGAATAATACATTTCTCTAATGTTTCCCAACCTCACTACATTAATAAGATCTTTTTTGAAATTTAAATTTGAATGAACCTCACTACATTAACATTAAGAAGATTTTTTTTGAAATTTAAATTTGAATGTTTTAAAAACTATTTTGGTATAACTAACATCACTATATTTTAAAGAATTTTTAATAATATTTAAAATATTATTAATAAAAAATGTTTATTTTATTTTATTTTAAATTTTTAATTAAATTTTTTTTATTAATTTTTTTTAAAAATAATAAATAAATAAATAAAGTTATAATCTCAAAAAAAATACTAAAAACAAATAATAATAACAAAATAAAATAATAAATAAAACTAAATAAAAAAATACACAATCTAAAATACTAGCATATTAAAACAATCAAGCATACATTCTTTATGAACCCTTTAATGTATGAAAATATACAAAGGTGGTGATGTGTAGTCATCCCCTTGGCATGTTTTCATCATTTAGTGCACCATAAAGTATGCTAATTTTTTTATTTAAAAGAAATCTTTTAACACTTTAGATTGCATATTTTTTATTTTTTAAAGTTGAGTGTATTTTTTTATTTTAATAAAATATATTTTTATTATTTTTAACATTATAGAAATTTTAATAGGACAAAAGTTCTTATATATAGAAATTGTAGTATTGATGACATCATTTTAATTAATGTAGTGGTAATAATAATGTTTTTCATCCAATGTGGGTTAGGGTGGTATTTAATGTTTATTTTTTAAAGTTTAGTCTGTTTTTATTTTTATTTATTTATTATTTTAATAAAATATATTTTTATTATTTTTAACATTATAGAAATTTTAACAGGACAAAAGTTCTTATATATATAGAAATTGTAGTATTGATTACATCATTTTAATTAATGTAGTGGTAATAACAATGTTTTCCATCCAATGTGGGTTATGGTGGTATTTAATGTTTACTTTTCTTTTGTTTTTATTTTTATTTATTTATTATTTTAATAAAATATATTTTTATTATTTTTAACATTATAGAAATTTTAACAAGACAAAAATTCTTATATATATAGAAATTATATATAGAAATTGTAGTATTGATTACATCATTTTAATTAATGTAGTGGTAATAATAATGTTTTCCATCCAATGTGGGTTATGGTGGTATTTAATGTTTATTTTTTATTTTGCTTCTTTTGTTAAGTAGTTGCATGCGTGATAACTAACACGATAATGTCCACATCCATTAATGCTTTTCTTCGTCATCGGCCTACAATTTGAATGCACTATGTCTCATTCAATACAAACTTTACATACACTATTTTTAAAATTGAAAAATACAATGACCATGGAAATATCTAGACGAATTCATCCCCTATAGGTATTGCTTGAGTATTGATTTTCATATAACAAGGATGACTCTCACTCACAAACTTTAGTGTGCTTATTGTTGCTTTCAACATGTATGATATAATAGATATGAGAACATATTTAAATGTTTATCATAATTGTTTGTTGTTTTTTACTTAATTATTTTTTTCTATTTGGTGATTAGGCACAACAATAGCATGTTTTTTACTTAAAGGAAGAAATCGCATATGAAGGTTGACCTTTCACTGAGCATATCTCTTGGTTGGATAAATAGGTGAAAATGATTGAGGAGATTTCTTTAAGAAGGGGAGGGGGGGGGGCACGCGCTTATAATCATACCATTACTTTTTGAAAGGTATTGTAACTATACTTAGGTATATGAAGTTTTGGGATAACCTCAAACTCAAGGACCTTGAAGGCTTACTAAGGTTTTCTCATGTAATGGAGAAGTAATATAAGTACTTCCATAGATATGAGTAGAACCTTTGTCAACAATCATTCATCCAATATGACTAGGTGGGGCCTCCATTGAAAATGATACACTATAATATGATTTTAATAAGTAGAGAATTGATGTTATTAAATCTCTTTCAAATGAAATGCAAGAAGTGGGTTTGAAGAAAGGATATTTTAGTGTATCACATGTGATAAAAATAGTAGAGCCTCAACCACCATTGAGAGGGTTGTTTGGAAATGATTGCTTCATGCAATTTGCATACATAGAAGAACTAATTAAATAGAATAATGATGTCCAATAAGAAAGCCAATCTTTTGAAACTAAAGATGTTCTTATGGAAAATGACGAATTTTTCATATTAGATAATATTGATTAGTTTTAAGATGTCATTGTAGAAAATTTTCAATTTGACAATTCTTTTGTACTTTAGCTACTCCTTCATTAATGATACACAAAAATATTACATAACTTACTGCTAGCGGGGAAAATCCCCCTATACTGGGTTGAGGTATAGACAGAGCAATGACTTCCCTTAAAAGACAATTATATTCCTAAGCTACCCGAAAACTATCTAAACTGAATGGTAAGAGAGATGGAAGAAGGTCAGTCGGTGTACCTTTGGTCCTTGCGGCTGGTGTAGACCTCTTTCACCTTTGTAGCTTCCTAGATTGTTGGTCTCCTCCCAAAGTTGACCTGTAAAAAGCTTAGGAAAACAATGCTACAAAATATATGATCTCTACTTATCACTGTCAATGTTCAAATATAGATATAAATGCATAAATCAAATGAAAGAAAATAGACACAATGTTTGGGACAAGAAATAACTCTTTTATTCAATATGAATATCACAAAGATTACAACCTTCGTTAGAAAACGCTCTGCAAACCAGGTCCAGGCTCCTTTATCGTGGCTCCAAGTGCTCAAATCCCATACAAACTTCTCACAACCAACTTATCTCCTGGAAAAGGGGAAAGGGTTGTATTAGGAGAAAGGGCTTGAGGGGAATGTTGAGGCCAAAACTTAGAAACAAATGCAAATCTTGGGCTAGAAAGGGGAAGGGATTTTGGCAGAGTTTTCTTATTCTCTTGCTTCCTATTGAAATGAGACCCAAATACCTCTTTTTATATGAGAAAAATATGGATATTTGGTTTGGGGACGAGCTACAATGGTTAAAATGGTTGGGAAACCCTCAATAGCCTGTAAACTCCACCGAATTCCTTGCAATTTTATATTTTTTTGCAATTTTTGGAGGTAAACGGGGATGTCTAGTATGTAGCTCGCTTATGTACACAGGATAAATAGTATGCAGCATGCATGTGTACGCAAGCTATAGTTCAGTAGGGCACATACATATTCCAAAAAATAGGTTTTTAAGAGGAAACCTTAGCAATATTTTTGGCAAAATATGTAAGTGGAAAGGCCAATGCCATGTATGCATAGGTAGGGAATTTTTGGACTATAACATATTCCCCCTAATGTGTGAGGCCAGAAGAGTAACTGATGGCCAAAATACATTACAATATCTTTACCAGTGGGAAGACATGGAATTGAGTGAGCCCATGACCATAGTTCGAGAGCATGTCATCTGTAAAATAATGATAATCTCTCGAAGGCGGGCATACCCATACTCATGATGAACTAATCATGGCTTCCAATCAAGTACATTGTAGATCCATGTCATATAAATGTCTATATAAAGTGTATCCACGAGCAATACACAGTGGATCTACATCTCAACATCATTTGAAGATATACAAGTACAATATGCATCTTCAAGAAGCATTAACGTTTGTAGCTGGATATGAGGACTTCATAGCTTAAGAAACAAATTCAAGATCTTCAAAACTTAGGTAGGAGTACAATAGGAGTGTAATACTCACTACCCTGAGGTCTTCTACATGTCTCCAAGGAAAGACTGGAGGATCTTGATCATCAAGCATAGAACTTCATTGAATTTAAATCCGAACTTGACTAGATTCTTGGGATGGCTGACTCATGAAAGTCAAGAGATAAATTGAAGAATGGTCGAATTAGGTTGGATAAAAATTCCCTTGGACGAAAGCATGACAAAATGACGAGATTCAGGCAGTTGAAAATTGACATAAGTCTGTGATACAAGAGGCACCACAAACTCTCCATATGTTTGGAAGAGTAACCAAACGGAGGAGGACACAACTCTATGTAATGAGAACAACTTCCTACTGTCATACTAGATCCGAATGTTTGGTGAACAAATGGATGGATGTGCTTTGTCCAAGGGAGACTATCTTTCTACTGAAAAAAGAATGTAAATCCCATCCCCTCTTTTTGGAATATTTTATTTTTTTGTCTTTTTCAAAATTTTAACAAGCTTGAAAAAGTAAAATAATGCTACATTACAAAGGAGGAACGGGTGTCACAAGAAAGAAAACTAGTTCCAAGTGCATGGAACATATTGATGCTCAGTGCAAGGAGACATGTGTAGGATAAGGACACTCGGGAAAATTCCTCCATGGGTCAAGGTGTCAGATTGCAAGGGAAAACGTGCTGCAAGGCTTGCATTTAATGAATGATTTGAAGGTTCAGTTGAATAGAAACATGGAGCTAACATTAGGACAAAGACGCAAGGATGAGACACGTGATGCGATTAAGTATGACACAATAAGACTCCTTCCATGTGAAGTTTTACGAGCCCAAAGAAGGTAAGATCAGTGGTTTTTCACATTTAGAGAGTCTGAAAAATGTTAAAAGAAGACTCTAAGGAGTTCCTTTTTCATAACTAGTGCAGTCGGTTCAAAAAAGGGTTAAACTTATACCAAGAGGAAGTCTCTTCAAAACCATTTTAATGAGTGTGACATAGACAAAATCACTTGGCTATATTTTCAATTTTAAGGAATTTGAAAAAGAGCTTAACTATGGACTCACATTCGTTTTCTAAGTTTAGTCTCCTTAGCCCGAAAAAGTATAAAATATAACTTAGGAGAACTCTCTCAGCGAGACGTATCTCCTGAGGCATACCTATTTCTTAGATAATCTATTAGTCAGGAAAAGGGGTAAACTTGTGCCAAATAGATATTCTTTCTAGACCATTTAACGAATGTGAAAGTAACAAGGTCACTCGACGAGCTTTTCATATTTAGGGAGTCTGAAAAGATCTTAACTATGGACTTTGAGGGGGTTACTTTTTCATAAGTAATCTCCAAGGCCTGAAAAAGAGATAAACCAAACCAAGGAGAATGGCCCTTTTTTGAAAATTGAGTCCCTCAAGCCCGAAAAATGGTTAAACTTAGGCCCACGAATACTCTCCTAGCGAACCAAAGCTCCTAGGGCATACCTTTATTTGTAAATTAATCGTCCAGACTGAAAAATGGGTAAACTACCATCGGACAGATGTGCCTTCAAATTTGATTTTTGTGAGCGTGAATGGAAACAAGATCGCTTGACAATCTTTTCAATTTTAGAGAGTCTAAAAAGGGCTTAAAGAAGACTTTGGGGGGATTCTTTTCTCAAGTAATCCAGATGAGGTAGAAAATAATAAATAAGCTCTTGTTGGATTTTTCTTTGAAAGTTTAAACGAGCCCGAAAGACAAAAAACTATGCTCATGGGGAGTCCTTCGGCTAAGATCCAGAAAAGACGAAGAAGAATGAGGCTTCAACATAAATTCATGGTAGGACTAAAAGGACTCCCATTCCTATGAATTCCTTCGGCATGGGAACGAAATGGAAAACAAGGCTCTAACCAGGATGTCCATAGAAGGAAGGTTCTACCACATAAAGTACGACACACTTATCAGCAAGGAAGGTTAGTGTCACAATTCAATGGGGTTGATCCTAAGGCGAAATGAAATAGAAAATGAATAATTCAAAAATGCTAGTAGGGAAAAACATAACCTATATGTCAATTTCGAGGTCAATACCTATTAAAATGGATCGATACAATGAATAAATGTTAATTAAAAAATGTCTCCAAGATTTTGCATATAAAGCCAATAATACTCATCCAGAAATTAATAAATCCAATATAGATAGAAACTTCAGAAAATAAGAGGTGCTACTGAACACAAAACTTGAAAACACCAAACCTGGACTGTATAATATGTACAAGGTACCACACGGCCTTACAACTCATCTATGGTAGTAGTTTAGGTAGAGCCCGCTGCTAGGCTATGACCAAGAGTCTCTTCGATAGTCAACTTGGAAAGTATCCCCAAAGGGAAGAAAACACAATCCACGATGTAAGTCTTACCACAATATATAAACTGTATTCATGGCTTCAAGGATAGCCTCATCCGAAGGCAATTCCAAATCTGAGAAATCACAGGAACAAGGATGGTTGATAGTCCCAAAGGGTGAAGTAAACTGACGATATTGTCTATGACGATGGAGGATCTGGCCAAGAGTGACTGAGTCTACCAGCAAATAATCACAAGCACGAGAGTTTCAAGATCTAAAAATAGTGAGATCATACTCAAAAGAAGACTCAAGATCACTTGGACCAAGAGGGGGAAGCAAGGGCTCCCATGCCCCCATTGGATAAAAAGTCTGATTAATTTCTGAGACATGTCTCAAGAAGGAAAACATGATTGCACAGGTTCCTTCTCAAGAGTAATTGAACACCAAGGATAAGACACCACATAATTTATCCGTGGCAGGGTAGAGTCTACATGAACACTAGGAACATATAAATGGGTAGCCTGAACTAACGTCGAATTAGGATGGTTATTATTAGATGCTAGCTGGTCAATAGTGACAATGATTTCGTTGTGAGGGAAATGCATCACCCAAAAGAGCATAGACACCACGACATTCATAATCACGCCCGAGAAGCATATTGAAATCTAACAGGCCTTGTACCACTATAACATCAACAAGGACAATCTTCCCACCTAACGAGATAGGTAAATGAGGAAGAACCCCCAAATATTCACTCGGATGTTTGTCAAAATCCAACAGCTTATGCAAAGCAGACACAAGCTTAGAAGAACCCAAATCTTTCCAAGATGAGGAGGATAAAATACTTGCGGAGGCTCCTTCATCCACTATACATCGATAAATGTTTTTTGAATTAACTTCAACCCTTATTTGAAAGGGTGCAGAAGAAGAAAGACAAGGCTCAATAAGGTCATTCCAATCAAAGGAAACCATCCTAGGAATTAGGGGGGGTGTGCTTGAAGTGAGTGGAATTCCCCCTTGTTCTGAAAGTAATGAACTGGAAATGCTAAAAACATAGTTGGTAGACACATCACTCCCCATCAGAAGAGTGGTATCATCCAAATATTGAATCGGCATGACCACTTTGGTAGACTTGACACTCTCCAAGAGAAGAGTGGGATCAATTGAATATTGCATCGGTGTGACCACTTTGGTAGACTCAACACTCTCCAAGAGAAGAGTGGGATCAATCGAAGTTTGCATCGGCGTGACCACTTTGATATAATTGACACTCTCCAAGAGAAGAGTGGGATCAACCGAATATTGCATCGGTGTGACCACTTTGGTAGACTCAATACTCTCCAAGAGAAGAGTGGTATCGACCGAATATTGCATCAGCATGACCACTTCCTCAACCACTGGCTAAAAACGTTGTGAGACAACATTGTTTGAAGGCACATCACCCCCTAAAAGAAGAGTGACGTCGGTCGAAGATTTCATCGACATGACCACTTCATCAACCAAAGGATGAATAGACTGTGCGGAAACCTCAGAAGACTTAGAATCAAAAGAGGTTGCAGACAGGGACCAAAATATTCGTTCCTATGGAAGGCCAGGGCATAAATGAGTAAGGTGATCTCTCTTGCAAAGATTACAAGGGAACTTAGGATTACATCCTATCCATCTAGGTTTCTCAACAAAATCAATGCCCCCAACATGAATACCAGTGGCTGGTTGCTTGTCCTCAACATGACTCGTAGAGGTTATTGACAACTCTCCAACATGACTAGCAGAGGTTGGTTGTTGAATTCCAGTATGACTTGCAAGGACTAGGCTCGTTCCCCCAACATGAATTTCAGTGGTTGGTTTCACATCTCTTACATGAATTGCAGAGGTTGGTGATTGGTTGATAACATGACTGTTAGAGGCTATAGACCTATCACTAGTATGAATAACAGTGACTGGAATTCCCCCCCCATCATGACTTGTAGAGGCTAGGTGTTGGTCTTCAATATGAATTACATAGGTTGAGGAACTATATCCAACATCAATCGTAGAGGTTGGTGATATCTTCTTCTTAATTTTCCTCTTTCTATTTCATTTAGACTTCCGGTTACTAGTATCTATACTTTCACCAGAGAAGGAAGAAGGAGGAGGAGAAGACTTTTCTGACGTAGGAATGTCAACACGATACCCATGATATAAGGTGCCTATCTAAGAATTATCAAGAGAATTAGGTACATTTGGAATGGTACCCAACCAAACTGGTAGCCCCACATTCAACCCAGGAATGTACAATGTGGCTATCAAAGGGACACCAACATTTCCAAAGAAGGAAAAGCAAAAGAATCCCCTTGCGAAGGAGTTCCTTGGTTGATATTTTCAGTAAATGTTTCCATGAAGATCTTATGCACATGTTCTTCTCTTATGGGATTTTTCAAGTCCAAAAAAGTCTCACACACTGGCTCTAGCAAACCAATGGTATACAAAACAACGCCTATAAAGAGGAGGCTCCATGTTTCTAAGAGAAAGGTTGGAAAGTCCTCACGACCGACAGAGTGGGTGGTCTACCACCTTAGGTCAGAGACCCAAATAAATGATTGACTAACTCACTATGCAAAACTAGGGAGCATAGAGCACACCGCTAAGAATAAAAGACTAAAAAGATACAAACCAAACAAACCACCCTTATGAATGTTTCCGATCCAGGGAGATGAAGTCCTAATCGTCCAAAGCATTCACAAAGGAAAACGACTAGCTAGGAGGAACAATTACCTAGACCTCTGACTCATGGTCCCTTCAGGTGTCACCAAGAGAGTACAGAGTCTGCCTCAGGTACCATGATACACCCCTTGCAGTCACTTGTGTGTCAACCTATATAATGGAAACTAGGCCACCAACTTGTAATAAAAAACCAGGGGGGTGTAGTTGATAGCTGAGCAAGTGTATGGGCATAGTAACTAAGCCTGAAGATCCTCCTGAGGCCTAAAACACAACAAGGATAGAATCTAGAATCACTCTTAGAGTACCTTGGATGGATCCAAGTGTCTCATAGGTTTGACACAAGTTGGGCCAATAATGCTACAGGATTCACCCCCATTAAACACTCTCCCAAATGATTTGTCGGGATCAAGAGTGGATATCTTCATCACCGTTCTCCACGTGGCCTCGTGTTTGACTCCTGTGTTAGAGGAGCTTTCTGGATTGAGAAATTACAAGGTGGATTTTTCACACCCTAGCACAAAAAACTAAGTTAAGTTTTGGTTGGCCTTGGAGAGTTTACCTCTCCACACCTAATCCAAGGCCCTAGCCTAAGCTATTGGTGAATCCTAGAAAAAGTGTTACTAATATATTTTAGATTAGCAAGTTTGTTTTAGGGGCTTTTATTACTTAAGGAACATAAGAGAAACTTATGTTGTTTGAGACTCTTGTGAAAAATAAACTTATTAGAACATTGGCAAAGAATACTTTACTCTAATTCTACAAATGAAAAAGAGCTTCAAGCAAAAAGCATGAACAATCCTTCAAACATAAATATACAATATTTTCTCCTTTCTATGCAAAATGCACAATGCAACTTTCAAGTGAAACAAAAGAGCAAATGAAAGGATTTTCTTTCTTATTTTTTTCTTTTGAAATGCTTTTAATATGAGAAGAACACACAACCCTATTATAATTCTTTTTCTTTTTCAAATAACAATGCAAAGGAATGCAAAGAAAGAAAGAGACTTAACTAGTATTAAAACTATGTTTTTTTTTTCTTCCAATCAAAGCAAAACTAACTAAATATGCTAAGAGAAACTGTAAAATACACGATTCATGCCCCCCCAAAAAAATTCAAGCTAAAAATAAGCCAAAAATGCTTGGAAACACAGAGAGACAAGAGGATTTCTTTTTGTTATTTCATAAACAATATGAGCCTACAAACTGTTTCAACCCCAAACAACCGAATCTTCTGGAACTCAGGAAGACCTGGGAACCAAAAATTTCTTGTAGGAAAAGGAAAATATTTTGAAAAAAATATCCAAAACAACAGAGATGCGTGTTGTTCACAACCATCTTGCGTATGTATGCAGGCTGTATATAAATCAGACATCGTATGTACATGTGTTGTATAGATAGTAGGGAACGTACACCTCTGTAAATTAAAAAAAAAAAAAAAAACTTTGGATAGGAAACTTGGGCAAGGGAAGCTAGTAGGCACCTAGAAGGTGACCAAAGACCCGACCTGACTCAGAACACTTAGAAAACTCAGAAAGAAACTAAAAATAAAATCTAACCAAGATCTCCCACAAAGACCCTAAAGAGACTCCCCAGTGGAGTCGCCAATTCTGCTAGTAGGGAAAATCCCCCTATACTAGGTCGAGGTACAAGAAGAGCACTAAATTCCCTTAAAAGACAATTATATTCCTAAGCTACCCCAAAAATATCTAAAATGAATGACAAGAGAGAGGAAATAAGGTCAGTAGGTGTACATTTGGTCCTTGCGGCTGGTGTATACCTCTTTCACCTTTGAAGCTTCCTAGATTGTTGGTCTCCTCCCAAAGATGACCTGCAAAAAGCTTAGGAAAACAATGCTAAAAAATATATGATCTCTACTTATCACTGTCAATGTTTAGATATAGATATAAATTCATAAATCAAATGAAAGTAAATATAAACAATGTTTGGTATAGGAAATAACTCTTTTATTCAATATGAATATCACAAAGATTACAACCTTCATTAGAAAATGCTCCGCGAACCAGGTCCGGGCTCCTCTATCGTGGATCTAAGTGCTCCAATCCCATACAAACTTCTCACAACCAACTTATCTCTTGGAAAAGGGGAAAGGGATGTATTAGGAGAAAGGGCTTGAGGGGAATGTTCAGGCCAAAAATCATAAAATGATGCAAAGCTTGGGCTAGAAAAGGGAAGGGATTTCGGTAGAGTTTTCTTATTCTCTTGCTTCCTATTGAAATGAGACCCCAAGACCTATTTTTATATGATAAAAATATGGTTATTCAGTTTGGGGATGGGCTACAATGGGTGAAATGGTTGGGAAACCCTCAATAGCCCATAAACTTCGCCGAATTCCTTGCAATTTTATATTTTTTTGCAATTTTTGGAGGTAAACGAGGGCTATCTAGTATGCAACTTGCGTACGTACATGGGATAACTAGTATGAAACATGAATTTTTACGTGGGCTATAGTTTAGTAAGGCACACAAATCTTCCAAAAAATAGTTTTTTAAGAGGAAACCTCAACAGTATTTTTGGCAAAATATGTAAGTGGAAAGGCCAATGCCATGTATGCATAGGTAGGGAATTTTTGGACTATAAGACTTACAAACTAGAGTTCAAACCCCATAGAGTTATGTATGAGATAATCAAAATGTTTCATATGACTGCATAAACTAATATATCTTGAGATAACAATATGTATCGATAGTACTTAAATGTCCATATATAACAACTTAAAAATAACAAGAGCTAGCCCTATTACGTATGACTATCATAAGGATGGATTTTCTATGATGCAGGGAAAAAGATATGACCATTTAAATATAAAATGAGAGTGTAATAAAAAACAACTAAGACCTAACATTGACACTATTAATATTTATCTTCTAAGTTTAAATCTACATAGATGTAGATTGGATTATTTGTTGGCAGACTAGTTGTTGCATGGGTTTTCCCTTTGGGTTGTGCTCCTCAACCATAACTTCTACACCTGAGAATAATTTTACCAGGTCTTCATATTTTTAGTCTATAAGTATAGCTTATCTAGTATTTCTTACTATTTACTCCCCTTCTCTTTAACTAATTGAGAAATACATGATTTGTTATGATAATATAATTCTACCATTCTAAAATATTGGGTGTCTTTGCTTTTGGAGAATCCTATATCTAAACTATAGTTTAGTATCTCCTCATCCACCCTCTCAATAGATGCATTACCTCTCTTCTCCCTAAACCTACTCTTGATTCTCTTAACTTCATCCTTGATAGAGGGTGAAAACCATTTCTAGTAGAACTTCACTGCTTTCATTGCTTCCCTTTTGGCCCAGGTTTATCTATGGTGCTTACTATTCTCAATTGGGCTTCCAAAAAATCAATGTTTGTCTCCTTTGGTAGAACCACTCCTACTTGTGATAGGATTCCTTTTAGGTTAGATATCATTCCTATCCATGGAGAGATTCCCTTCAATCTAATTTCCAAGGGCACTATATGGATAAATGTTGACATAAATGGGTTCTTCAAGCCCGCCTTCAAAGAATATTCTAACTCTCCTAACATTGAAATTTAGACAAACATGAAAAAACACCTCGACCAAGCCATGAACTGCCCAAGAATAAGGATATACAGACCCTTCCTAGGATGATCTAAGAGTATGGAGGCCCCCTCAAGGTTAACCATGACCCGAATTAACTTCACTAGATGGAATCCAATCTTGACCCTAAAGTTAATTAAAACCATAGAGACAACATAGGAAAATAACCAAAATAACTAACCTCTCCTTCTTTCCCATAGATCTACTAGGATTTTCCTTCAGTTATTGAACTATTTTCATGGTTTTTTTCTACACCTAGACTATTCATATTCATCTTTTAGTAAGGATGGAACTAAATTCTCATGCGAGGTGGTAATGAGATCTTTGAACAAGAGAGATAAGCTATCATATTCTACATCCCTCCTCCCTCATTCCCACCTTATGTCATCATGGGAGTTTGTTTCCACCAATTGAGTGGAGTGAGAAGCATCCCATCAAACCAAATCTCATGGCCCTTACACCTGATACAAGGGATTGATGTCCAATCCCTATATAAGAAGACATTCATCCATTAGGTTGTTTGAAATCATGGTCTCCCAGTTGAAATCCATTTCTTGTTCATCAATAGGAATCCTTCATTGGATAATATATTTCCAAGATTATTTTATTTGCAATTAACATGAAGGGGAAATAGTATTGGGATGAGATTCATGGTATGC
The DNA here is from genome assembly GCA_009831015.1 of Picea engelmannii. Taxonomy (NCBI): domain Eukaryota; kingdom Viridiplantae; phylum Streptophyta; class Pinopsida; order Pinales; family Pinaceae; genus Picea; species Picea engelmannii. The sequence continues at coordinate 117,328 of ML816868.1, forward strand.
AAGATGGATTCCCATATAGAGGCCAACCTACAATTCTTTTTTGACTTGGTTAAACATTGTGAAGACACAGGTGCAAAATAAAATATATAAAGGAACTTTGTGTTAAAACAAGAGAGTCGACGCGGTTCGATCCCTCCAGGGATCATCATTAGGAGGAGCACTCGAGAAATAAAAGAGGCTCATCGAATAAGAAGATAGAACACGATTAAATAGATCTCTAGATCCTTGAAATCCACACTGAGAGAGGTCATCATGGTAATTTGTGTCTATTCCTCTCAGCGCGGGTTTCAAGGATTTTGACATCTATTTAATCATGTTGTATATTCTTATTCGATGAGACTCTTTACTTTCTCGAGTGCTCCTCTCGATGATGATCCCTGGAGGGATCGAAACAGGTCGACTCTCTTGTTTTAACGCATAGTTCCTTTATATATTTTATTCTTTGTTGACTTTTCTAGTGTAGAACCTTTCAATAATAATTTGAGGGTATTCACTAAGATGAGTGAGTCTGCTTCAACCATTGGTCTCTCATATATTTGAGCTATGTCAATGTGGATTCCCCTTGCTAGAAATACTAGCTCAACTTCATTGTTTGTGTCTATTCCTAGGAACCCCGTGTACACCCTTAGAAAATTTCCAAAGGAATCCCTAAAAACTCTTCCTATTCTAGTAAAACTTGGGTTTCCCTTTGATGCCTCATTGAAGTTAATTTTTATAAATTCATATGGAGGAGAAGACCAAGATTCTATATATTTGGATTGAGGAGGGGGAGACGAAGATTTCCCCCCAATTATTCTTAGGTACATGTCTTGAATGGAAATGATTCTTTTCTCTTGAGCTTTGTATTTTCTTCTTTATTCCAACAAATAAGAGGATTATACAGTTTCTTTTATGTGTTGGAATATCTCACGCCATATATCATCCATTATTATTCATTTATTTTTGAAGATATAATGTTTGTGCTCCTTCCATAATCCCTAGAGAATGAATCTTGGAGATAGTTTCCATATTGTATTTAATATCAAATTATAAAATGGATAGGATCACCATTCTTCTATGGTTTAAAGAATATAATTCCTCCTTCTATCTATATACCTAAAGGTTGTTTCACATCTCTCCCACATGATATCATCTTTTTTACATTGATTGAATAGGTGTTCTATGAATTCTTGTTCTTAAATACATATGTAACATATTGATGGTCCCACAAATCCATATCTTCGAATTTTGTCCCAGGACAACACCTTTCTTCTCGCCAATAACCATAAGAAGGTGGATATTTTTTTCCATATTATTGGTGTCTATATTTGTTTTTGGATATTATCCTTCTCAAGATATTTTTGTCCTACTTTTATCTCATAAGATTCTTGGACTAAAAATGTTCCTCCTATTTGAGCCCATTTGAGGCTCTTGTCCATGCTTGAATCAAATTCTTATATTCTTTAGTTATACCTCCAAAAGAGTTAATTCCTCCTAGTATATGTTAGGTGTTCATATGTCTTGTGATAAGTGCACCAACCTATAAGGTTTGTTACTTGATTGTCCTCCCAATATTGATTGACAAAATGCTAGTTTCGGGAGTGGAATACATCCCTAGTTTCCATGAGGGTGGAATTCCCACTGAGTTTGGCATGTTGTTTCCAAGAATCATCCCAAAAGAGTGAATAATTGCCTTATGAAATTCCCCAGAAATAGTGAGCTTATATTATTCTTCTATATCTTCAAGCATTTCTCCATATCAATAATATTGGCTTGCGTCCACCCATTCTTATTAGGTATTGTTCATTTACCTCCCTTGCATATTCTGATTCCATATTTGACTCCAAAATTCTCCCTTATTGTTTAGCCATCACCACCATTTTTCCTTGCCAACACATTACTTAAAGATTGAAAATCCCTTACCCCCAACCATCCCACATTTTTTGGAAGGAAAGTTTTTTCCTAGGCCATGAAGGCCCACTTACCCCGAACTAGAAGATCTTTGCTGGTGTTTCCAATAGTAAGAAAAGGTACAAAGTAGTGGATTGCAAAACATATTTAAGCAAGGTTACTCTACCTTATAGGTTAAGAGATCTATAACTCCAAGGACTAAGTTTGATATCTAACTTGGAAAGAATATATTCCCATGAGATTTTTCTAATTGAATTTTGACTGAGGGGATAATTGAGGTAATTCAAGTAGAGAACCTGTTTTTGGAAGCCTAATATTCTTACAATATTACTCCAAGAATTTGGAGTGGTATTAAAGAAAAAAAATATATTTTTTTATTGATTGATAATACTATGAGAGGATTAAAAAAATGAATCCAAGATGGATTTGAGAGAATTTTGTTCATTGGTTTAAGGGTGTGTTACACACCAAAATTTCACACCTAGGTATCTCATCCTAAGTGTCACAAGTGTTGCAAAATGACGCATGCACCTCGATAAGTGTCGCATGCACTGTTGTAAGTTTCGTATACACCTTACCAAGTGTCACATTCACTTTGTGAGGTGTCGGCACCCATTGACACCATGAAAACAGTTGTTCATGACCCCTAAGTCATATGGGAGGAAGAAAACCATCATTTCTAGGTCAAAACACACCTTTTCCTTGAAAACTTCAACCTAGTTTT
>ML816869.1:47677-68060 GCA_009831015.1 Picea engelmannii
ATAACAAAAAAATGGTGAATATATACATTCAAAGTAATGGATTAAATGATTTTCTAATTCCTTTTTTGAAAAAACTCAATCTAGATAAAATTCTAAAATTCTAGATCCACTGAATATTTCCAAATTTAATGAAATATGTGTTCAAGGCTTGTTTTGATGAATGGTGATATTTGATGATTGAGAAGGTTATCTAATATTTGTGTACTCTTCTCAAACTTCCAGCTTCTATTTAGATGATCAATTGTTTTCTCTAGTTCCTTTCTTAAGGAAGTAATTTCAGCCTTAAGCTTCTCACGTTTTTCTTCCTTTTATTTCAACTGACTTCTCACTACTTCTTCTATACTTTTTGTCTCTTCTAAGTATTTTCTCAGAGAGGTATTTTGTGCTTCAAGTTTCTCGCTGCATTGATCCTTTTTTTTTAGTTGTCTTTCTATCAATTCATGGGTTACTTCTACCTCTTCAATTTGAACTTTAATTATTTTTCTGTTTTCTTCAAGGCTTTGTGATAGTATCTCCTTTAGTAACATATTCTATTTTTTGAGATTTGTGATTTCATTTTGATCACAAGTAAGTTCCCTTTCAGTATCAACCTTCTCATCTTCACATTTCTACAATTCCTTTTTCAACTTTCCCTTCTTTTCTTTGAGTTTTTATATTTCTTCTAAGGCACAATTGAGTTTTGCTTCTAGATCCTCTTCCTCTTCAATATTAGGATTATCATTTCTAAGTCTAGAATCATCCTTTTCATTGCTCTTTCCAATTTTTGAATAAGGGCATTCAGCTACAAGGTGTCCTACTTGTTCATAATTAAATCAAAATAACACACCTTTGTATTTAGTTGATCGTATCTTGGGATTCTTGGGAATGTTAGCTTCTTCAACATCTTATTCACTATCTGAGTTGTTACTTGCTTCGTTTTATTCTATCATTGTGTATTTTAGCATGTCTAAGGCTCCTTGCTTAGTGTATAGATATTGTAGCTTGTACCAAATCTATTTGGTTGATGTGCACTATCCCACTTTGGCTTGTTGAGAATCCACTAAGCCACTTAAGATGGCATTCATGGCCATTATATTGTTTTCACATGCCTTCCTTGCAACCAAATTTGTTTGTGGAGTATTTTGAGGGTCTATAACCCCTGACAACTTATTTCTAGACCTCATATCCTAGTGCCTACAGATATTTCTTCATTCTTATACTCCATTGATCCAGATTATTTTCGGCATGAAATGAGAGCGGAGATATAATAAAGAAATGCACAGAGATATTGCAGATATTCAATAATATAACAAAAATGTATCAGAGATGCAACCATAAACACAGATATACATTAATACATGATTTCTATTAATCAAAGAAATGTACAGAGATTGTAAAAATACAGAGTGAAAGACTCGCTAGAATGGTGGCAACTTATCTCTGAGAAGAGATGTGACGGCTACTCGCATTCGCAAGAAGATGGTTACAATGAGGCTCTGAAGGCCTTTTTACAATAAACGGGAATGCCAAAAGTCCTAGACATCCAAAAACCTAACCCTAGGAGATGAAGTGCCAAAAGTCATGTGGGCCCCGTTTGGGTAAGTTAGTACATCAACTTCCCGGGGTCGTAACTTTTGCATACGATCTCTGTTTTAGGCGTATGATAGCTCGTTGGAAAGGTGTCATCGAGGAGATTCATTTTGGGGGATCAATAATTACTTCGGCTATCATTAAGATTCTAGATCTTGAAAAACCTTCATTTAGGCCCTCAAAATGGCCCCGAAAGTTAAAACCTGCTAAAAATAGTAAATTGCCAGAAAGTTGTTTTGAGCCAGTTGGAAAAGGTGGGTGGCCACCGATATCCACTTGGATCATCCATATTGCATAATTGTTTCTAGTTAAATGAATGATCTGACATCCAGTCCATGTGTGCTACAAGAATTCACCTTCTAGTGGTTAAATTGTTCCTAAAGGAACCTGCTATGATTCCAATTGTTGGCACACTTACTTATAATGAGAGGGGAGGGGTGAATCATTATAGGACTATTTTTACTTTTCTTAAAATATTTATTAATGTATATCTTTTCCAGTCATAAGAAGTCAATGTACATACAAACACATAATCCACAGTACACATAGATTTAACGTGGAAACCCAAATGGGAGAAAACCAAAAAAAATTCTTTATCAAATCTTGTAGGCACCAAACTATTGTCACAATGCTTGCAGGCACCAACCTGCAAGAGATACCAATCTCCTCTCCTGAGCACCAAATCAAAACTAATGTTTGAAGGAAACACCCTGTAGGTGACACCAATCCCCTTTCCTGAGCACCAACTCATAAATAATGTTTACAGGCACCAACATGCAAGAGACACCAATCCCCTTTCCTGAGCACCAACTTAGAAACAATGTTTGCAAGCACCAACTTGCAGGAGACACCAATCCCTTGATTGAGAAACAACTCAACACTACATGTTGATACCAATTTCACTAGGAACATCAATCTCTTCGAGCTATTAACAATACTGAATTATCTCTTTATTTCAAGCCTTCACTTGTAGAAGTTTGTTGCTCTGTGTCTGTTTTCACAGTTCACAATCTGCATAACTTAAAAACATCCTTTGTCCTTGCACCTCCCAACCACCCTTAGACAAATACATTAGACTTTCTTTCATTTTCTCGATCCTGAGAACCTAAGAGCTCCTCTTCTTCATTCAGAACTTACTTTCACACCACTTACATCTTTCATACTTGGTTCTGCAATTTCAGAACTCCACACTCTCCCATTCTTTTTCAATTCTCAATCGCATTATGTGCTTTTGCATTCTTCCTCTTTTGGTTCTGCAAAATCAGAACTCCTTACACTCCCCTTCCTTCTACTAGCTTTCAATTTTCAAATTGGATTTGAGTATCGTTATTTATATGAGTTCATACACCAATAGTTTGTCCACATACAACTATATGTTCATGGAGTTCACTCCAGATCTCCTCAAAACCGAGCTATCAACAATCCTTCTAAATCGCATGTTATTCGTTCTCTGGACATAGCATGAACCATGATGCTTAAAATTCATAGGATCACTCCTTTCTTTGATCTCAATCGTCGATCTTCTTCAACATATTGGGACCACGTGTAACCACACTACACAGTTGCCATCTAATATGGGCCTCCATTCAATCACAATCGTCAATCTACTTATTGGTCACTGAAATACATGACATAGTCTTGACACACAATAGTTGTCGAATCTGGACCTTGATCATATCTCATCCGTCAATCTCGTTCCTTTTCCACCAAACACTCCATGAGACCATAATGCACAAAAAACATTCGATCAGATCTATTGGACTGCTTTCGATCGTTGATTTGTTTGTGTCCACAAAACACACCATGCAATCACAATGCACAATAGTCGTCCAATCTTCCCTTGATTAGATCTCAGTCGTTGATCTATTCTTCTTTAGCATTTCAGGACCATCGAGTCTTCATATTACAACTACTATTCGATCAAATCTCTTAGATTGATCTCGACTATTGATCTGTCTCAATGGATTCACCGCGGGTCTAGGACATATTGTCTTCACTTCAAACTTCCGCAACCTCCAAATTACACCCTCAAGTTATGTCGCACTCATTTAGCACCGATACTTAGACGCATTTCCAATCCTTTCTCTATGGATCTAAGGCATATCTTTTCATACTTTCACGACCTCAAAAATGCACCTTCACGTTCCGCCACACTCGCTTTGCACCCATAATTAGAAATGTTTCTAAGTATTTCACCTTGAGTCTCTGAGACATCATGAGTCATTGGATCTATCGCCATATGGGCCATCCGATCTATGACACATGGCAACCTCCTAGGCCGTCATACCTTTCACCTTCTAGGTTGTCCAATCTATGACAAATTGCGGCCTCATGGGCCATTGAATCTCTCACCTTTTGGACAGTTTGATCTGTGACACATGGAAACCTCCTAGGTCGTCCGATCTTCTCCCTCTGGGTCATCCAATATGTGACACATGGTGACCTCCTAGGCCATCTGATCTTCTCCCTCTGGGTCATCCGATCTATGACACGTGGCGACCTCCTGGGTCATCGAATCTCTCATCTTCTGGGTCATCCGATCTATGACACGTGGCGAGCTCCTGGGCCATCAGATCTCTCACCTTCTGGGTCATCTGATTTGTGACACGTGGTGACCTCTTGTCTTGTCTGATCTTCTCCCTTTGGGTCGTCTGATATGTTCTCCATACTTAGTCTTTTTTTGTACTCTCACCACGAGTTCACTGCATTCTATTCTTTTCTTATTCATGGCCTTGTTCGTCCAACCAATTCTTGACACTTAGCCCTTTCTCAGATCTCATTGTGCTTCGCGACACCTTCATACTTAGTCATTTTTTGAGTTCTTACTGTGGGTAGCGGGTCTGTGGCACTTGCCTCATAATTCATCTCCATCCAACTCATTTTTGGTACTTATCCATTTCTTAAGATCTCATCGTGGTTTCCCGAGTCTGTGGTTCTGCGACACTTGTCGATTCTTGTGACCTTGTTTGTCTGACCAATTCTCGACACTTAGATGATTTTTTGATATCCTACCATGGGTCCCCTATACTTAGTCGATTTTTATACCTTCTCACCGCGGGTTTGCGGGTTTGTGCTCATTTTTTCAGATACTTTTGATTCTTCGTCGTGCTCACTATCTCCAAGGTGTCTTGATACTTAGTTGTTTTTCAATATCTCTTGTGTTGATCTTGCAGATGAGGTGGATGCCATGTGGATGTCTTCTTTCATACACTAGATGATGTGATATTGATACATGTCTTGACATGTCACATTGCACATGGCATCACTATCGTGGAATTCCTCTAATGTGGCATTAATTTGACTGGACACATGGCACTGACATGGACTCCCTCTGATGTGGCATTCATCTGAATGGACATGTGGCGTTAACGTGGTTGAGCTAGCCCACCAAGTATCGGACCCCAATATTTGATCTTAATCGTTCATCTTTGGAGATGAATCGTTAGGACTTATCTTGTTTCAGGTCCATGGTTCTCTACGCCAAAAGTTAACGTTTTGCATAGGATTTTGTAGCTCGTCGTTCATATTCAAACTATGTGCTTTCATGTTTTCATTATAAACCTTTTGAACTCTGTTTTCCCAAAGAATGTGGGATATATCATTTTGCAAAAATATTCTACTGCACTCTCCGTCTTCATCTATGGTTCCCTTGTTGGACTTATTATTTCCTAGAGCTTCCTCTGCGTCATCGAGCTTCATCGAACTGTGATCACTCTACAACAAATATCTTTACCTCCTCGATTATGTTCTTCCATTGATTTTCAATGAGGTGGTCCTATTCTTCTCCCGTTTATTCACACAGAGCCCTTTTAGCACACATGGGCATTCTCTTTTTCTTCTGTTTGGTTCAATTTTTCATATGGATGTTTTCTCTTTCTATCGGGTTCGATCCTTGGACCTATCAGATCTTGTTCCTTGATTTCTTTAGGGTCATTTCATTCCTCTTTCTTTCATTCACATAGAGCCGCACAAGATACTCAACTTTCTTTGCCTGGTTTGATTTCCAGTATTGACACTTCTTGATCTCCTCTTTGAATGTAGTAGTTTGGATGCTTCCTCGATCTTTTATTCTCCCTATCATTGACAACAATTAGCCTCCCCTTGCCTGTGATATCAATGACATCCTTTGACATCAAAGACAACACAATTTTCAACACGGATGAGGTCAAGTGCAAGTCTTAGGTGATTTTGATGACATTGATACACCGCAAATAACATAACAACTTAGTTAAAAGGACACCCATAAGTTTTTATACACAGTGTCCCCACCCCGTACCCCCAAAAATTGTTAACTATTTAACACAAAATTTCACATTAAATATTAATATATATCAAGTAAATATAAAAAAATAGGTCATTGTTAAGGTAATTTGGTGCCCAACATTCAAGAAGAGGTTAACAATGTAACAGTGTATGTTCCCATCCATCATTTAGTCCTTTGCATAGACTCAAGAGACCTTTTGTCTCAAAGATCACGACGATCAAGCATAAAGCTTCTCATTCTCATGAATAGGGGCGTGCTAGTTTTGAGATTACTTTGAATGCTCATACACTGCGTGGCTAGTGTCATTGTGAGGACATGTGGGAGTGGGTTGAATTAGTAGGAGAAATCGCCATAAGGGGCTCCCTTCTTATAATGCACGATGAATAACCTCAATAGTGTAACGATTGCACCAAATTCGTCATTTCCATCTCCACCTTATGCGTTTGACTTTGCACCAAATTCGCCATTTCCATCTCCACCTTATTCGTTTGACTTTAAGTTTGCATGTAAAAATTAACACATATAAATAAACAATATCCTTCAATATGATATATTGCAAAGAAACAAATATCTTCCGCATGCTACGAAAAATATTCCTTCATTTATCATCCATGGAATTAAAATTTATTTTATGAAAGTCAACTTTCCCCTACTTAAAATTGCATCAAACGACTGGTTTATATAAACATGTTTGCCTACAAGAAAAGAACATGTATCTAAGTAGATTTAAACTCTAGTGACATAGATAACAACTCCTCACTTTATCAATCAAACAAACCAATTAAAAATATCCAAAATAACAACTCCCTACTTTAGCAAGTAAGAGAGTTTATTAATAATTTTTAATTAGTATGAATAATATCATTGTGTTAATAATGGTTATAATTACCCCTTCTTAATTATTAAAGATTATTGATTTAATCAAGACGGTCAAGATCAACTTCCCATCTAAATTTTTTTCAGAAGGTTAGAAGCTGCCTCGATATTAATTATTAAAGATTATTTATTTAAATGAGACGTGAAGGAAAACTTGACCTAACTCCTCTTGCCATATAATTTTTTCTAGAAACATAGTAAGGCGTTAAGTCGTTCATCCGTCCGTGAATAAAATTGTGTGTGAGGTAGAATCCAGGTTTATTGGATTATTGGTCTTAGTTTCATCGTCTGTATAAATTTTACCATAACTAAACCGAGCTCCCGCTATCATTAGAGGTAGAATTTCTTTCACGCCTCTGGTGCCTTTTCTTTCACGCCTCTGTTCCTTCTCTGCCTGTACTGCACAGTGCCCCACATCCACCGCCACCTTTCACACTTTATCTGCCTTCAACCCAATCTCAAATAAATAGATCACCTTCTCATTTTAGGAGCCCAGCTGTAAGCGCTCTATAAAAAAAAATTCTCTGTCTTTCATTTCTTGCAGCACATATATCCATTTGGCCAAGTTATCTATTCCATAATAATATGGCCATGGTTGAATAAGAATTTGTTTTTGTTTTTTTTTAATACAATGGTTATTAAGAGTTTATTTTGGTTTTTTCTTACACAGTGGTTGATTAAGAGCATTGGTTAGTTGTTTTACGAAATGAATTTTTTTGCTAGAATTTGGTGATATAAATTTACACGAATCACTATTTTTTGTTTTTCAAAATCTATTTCTGAATATAGAAATAGATTCAACTTGTTGAAAAACTTTCAAAACATTTAGATTATACAAAAATAATCACTCAAATCTTTCGCACAAATATTCCCGTAAAAAAATCATCATTTCCTAAAAGTTTTAGCCTACTAAATTGATTAAGAATTTATTTTTTTTAGTTGTGGCAGCATCTTCATTATGTGAATCTTTTTATTTTTATTATATATATTTATTATTTTATTGATAGTGATTTAAAGAGTTAATTTTTATAGTGTTTTTATGTTTATTCCTGTAACTTTATGGTGCATTCTTCATTGTTTGTTTCATCCGTATTTGTTTTTAAATCGACAATGCTTTTATGTGCTAGGGTTCATAGTGCAGTTTTTAGCCGTTTCTAAACCCATTGTGGCATTTGGTGTCTTCATAATTATTCACATGGATTTTATCCATCACACAAGATCTGTTTCTATCATTAATGATCATTAGTGGTTATGACTATTCTCATTTCCTCACAAGTTATCGATGCCTCCATTCAAGGTGCATACTACCCTTGCTTTATTACCCATGTTCTATGGTGTAATCCATGATTGCATTACATTTGCTCCCCATGTTGTCTGATGTAATTAATGTTTGTCTCTAAGGAGCAAAGTTAACCCTATCCTAAATGCTTCCAATGGGTTCAACCATATTTTATAATGGGTTCAACCATATTTTATAAGTGAAATTTAAAAATTACTAGTAAAAATAAATTTAAAATTTTCAATTCACCTGTCATTTATGTAAAGAAACAAATTTTATAAATTTTTAGAAACATTGTAGTTAGGAAGGACTCTTTGCATTATCCTAAAGTGTTTATAAATTTGATTAAATAGCACCTCGTGTTTCCCTCCTATCATTTAGATGATCTCCATTGACATTCATTTATGCAAAGAAAGTTCATTGGGGAGTCACTCTAGGTTATATTCCATGCTTTCATAAACCAAAACCTAAATCAATATAAATTGATGAGTGCATCTTCATGTGATTAGACATTTCTTTTCCTTATCACATTTAAATCATTTGTTCTCTACTTTCATACTCATTTGTTACTTCCCTTACCTAGCACTTCACTCTAGAAACCCTCTCCCTACTAACCCTAACTGTGAACTTGGAGATTATAAGCAAAATAATTAGTTTTCTAGTAAGCGACAATGATGTTCCTATGTGGTATAAGCCAACTTCAAGGGGCATCTAACATGATAGAGTGGCCTCTCCAAACTCACTTGCATCAATACAATGTATTCCTCCACTTGTTGGCATTAACCACAATCATGTGTGATTCGAATTTGATCCTCTTATAAATTTGTAATAAGCATGTAACATTTTTTTTTGTCTCTTTTTTTGGCAAAGTTGGAAGTGGAAATGAACCATTGTGATAGTTGTCCTTCCAAAGGTATCCCATCAAAAATAAATGTTATAGTGAATGTAATACCCCTGGGTCGAACCCCAACTATAAATGTAAGTATAAATGTGTGTGTGTGTGTGTGTAGAAGCTAGTGAATTGTTGGCATCAAGTCTTGGATCGTCTCATAGTGTGGTGATTGTATGAGGATTGAACATCGAAGAAAAAAGGTGCACATTCTGTAGTGTAGCGCGCACTTGTGTAAGAGTGCAAGAATGGCACACCAAAGGAAGAAGTGCGCACAATTCTAGAGTTTTGCACACACTAGATTAAGTGCACGATTTTAAGCCTAGAGAGCCTTTGTATATATGCTTGTGTTTTGAGGTTGGTGATCCCTGATGCAAAAGGCTAGTGCACCTATATTGTAAATGTAGTCAACCACAAGTTGTTAATATAATAACATCATTGCGTGTAGACTCAACTTAGACGAAAAGAGACGGGGGGCTAAACTCCATGAGAAAGGGAAAAGGGAAAGCCTAAGTCAAGGGAATATTTTAATAATATTTTTGAAAGTTTAATTTATGGATATTTACTTATCCTAAGTTCTCAAGAGATGGGAACAAGTCACCAAGTGACTAAAAGCTAGTCCTTAAGGTGACAAGTGTAAAAAGCTAGAATTGAAGGTGACATGTGTCTAGTTATGACCATGCAAATATATTCTTGAGCCATAGTGTATTTTTTGGGGGTTGTTCATTATCCTGGGGGATCCTTCAGTCAAGAGCTTATGGGGGAAGGAACTGTATGTGGTTGTAATTACTATCATTTCTTAACTGGGTGCTTGGTAAATCTTGTGCATTGTCAATAAGCGGATTGTTAGGCCTGTGATCATTATCTTTGGGTGAGAGAATTGTGATGTCGAAGAGGCAGGTTGTCAGGCCCGTGAGCATTCTTTCCGGGCGAAAGAGTTGATGAGAATTGTTCCCTAGTGTGTTGGGAATTAGATACAAGGCTCTGAGACTTCCTGTCCAACAACCCTGGAAGGAAAGTGGGGCAACCGAAGGATTGTTGAGCAAAGGAGGGGCACACTTCCTTGGGTGGGACATGCATGTGGAGAATGAGAGACTATAGGTTAGTGGCCACAATGGCACCTTGTACTGAGAATTTGATAAATATCATACCATAGCTTGGCATTAGGAAACCTTTTTCCCTATGGAGTTATGCCCCAGATCGGGGGTGACCTATTGTTGAAATATTATGAGCGACGGAGTCTATGGCTGGGAGGAACGTTTGAGTTACGCACACAATTGGTGACTTTTCATTAAAGATAAGTGTCTCTTATGAGATTATTCTAATGACTGTGCGCTTGTTGTTATTTTCTGTTATGGGTTTATATTCTTGTATGAGGTTGCATATACACATTGTGGTTAATTCTGTGTAATGTTACTGCTTCTATGCATTTCTCTTTCCTATATACTATGAATATGTTAGTTTGACAGTTATGAGTGTTTCCTGTTAGCTAAATATATGGTTAATCAGTATAATATTGTTTACTGTTATAATATGGTTAAGTGTTAAATTCAATGGTATGGGTAGAAGATACCAAGGCAGGATATAATTTGTCATGTGCGCAATGAAGTAGTCTATGCGCACAAAATGATAGAAACTGTGTACAAAATCATTTTTATGGCGCACGGTAGTATTATGTGGTCAGAGTAACTGCGCACACAACAATATATAAGTGCTCTAAAGAAAAATGTGTGCAACAGATTTTGTTACTTATTCCGATGCTATGATTATATTAAAAGAATTTTACTCGTGGAGCGAGACCCGGCTTGGGTTTGGGTGTAGTTCCCTAAGGTTGTGCACATATATTGTAATACTACTTGTAACAAGGAGTGTTGTAAGTAGTACCCAAGCACTAAGATGTTGAAGTAGCATTGTCCAATAGTGAGTCTGGACGTTACAGATGGGTGTCATAATGACAAAAGTGGAGGTTTGTAGTGATGTGGCCCAACTTGGGTGGATGGGGATGTTATAGATTGGTATTAGAGCTATTGGTTCAACACTGGACTTGTATGGGCCAAATACCAGCGTGAAATAGTCGTGCACACTAAGTAATGGTGCCACACAATGCAAAATTATTGTGCATGGAAAACTACTAGTGCGTGGTGTAGGATTATGAAGCACACAAAAAAAAATGATGTGCGGGTGTGCGCACTAGAACATGGGAAGTCACAATCATTCAAGGAAAAAGAAAAGAAATAATTGTAACAAAATTATGCATAACCTTCATAAAATTGCTACATTAATTAGACTAACAAAACTTGTTGTTTGCACATTTTATAGAGTTAACAACAATTAGTTTAGGACATAATCAACGTAGAGATTAAAATCATGGAAGGTGCATAGAGAACCTACAGTCTGGATGAATAAATGGGAAGGTTGTATGCTGATATGGGTATTGAAGGTACATAATCCAACAGACATAAGGAAGGCATAGAGGAAAGCATGAACTTGGTATATACCATAAAGAGTTTGCAAAAGGATGTTCAAAGTTATAAAGTTGATAATTATAGTCTTATAAAAGCCAAAGAGGAGAAATATGGCTTCAACATCAAGTTGCTACAAATCTTGGATAGAATTGAGAAACAAATGGATAAGGAGACTAAGTCAAGCAAATCAGGAAGACATAGGTCTCATGACGAGGGAAGAAAAACAAGAAGTACTGACAAACATATCCATCACTCTCCAAGACATTCAACCAATAGAGTGTGCAGTAGATCCAGTCCATCTCCTGTCAAGAAGCATAAGAAGAAATCAGGGGCGGACGAGCTACAAGGAGAAATGAATAAGATTAAGCCTCCTACCTTTCATGGTGAACACAAAAAAAATGAGGATGTAGAAACATGGTTGTTGGGTATGAGGAAGTACTTCGAGTTGCATTATTACTTTGTGCAGGCAGAAGGGATAATTTCCATTTATCAACTCAAGGGGAAAGCATCCATGTGGTGATATTAGTTTGTGCAAGTGCAACACATCGATGATGATCTAGATTATTTTCGGCATGAAATGAGAGCGGAGATATAATAAATCAATGTACAAAGATATCTTGGATATCCCATAATATAACAGAAATGTATCAAAGAGGCAACCATAAACACAAAGATACAGTAATACACAATTTTCTATTAATGAGCGAAAATGTACAAAGACTGTAAAAATACAAAGTGAAAGACTCGCTAGAATGGTGGAATCTTATCTCTAAGAAGAGATGTGACGACTACTCGCATCCGTGAGAAGATGATTTTACAATGAGGCTCCAAAGGCCTTTTTATCATAAAGAAAATCCAAAACCCTAACCCCGGAAGATGAAAAGCCAACAGTTTTGTGGACCCTGTTTTGGGTAGTTTGGTGTATCAACTTCCTGGGGGCGTAACTTGGCATACGATCTCCATTTAGAGCACACGATAGCTCGTTGGAAAGGTATCATCGAGGAGATTCATTTTGGGGGCTCAATCAGAGCCTTTGGATATCATTGAGAACCTCGATCCTGAAAAACCTTCATTTAAGCCCTCAAAATGGCTCCAGAAGTTAAAAACTACTAAAAATAGTAAATTACCATAAAAATGTTTTGAGCCAAATGGAAAAGGTAGGTGGCCACCGATATCCACCTGGATAAATCCTCCTTCCTTAGGAAGCAATGGTCTCCATTGCGTTGAGTGTTCGGGGGAGAGGGAAAAACATTTGTTGAATCTGCATCTTGATGAGTTGCTTGCCTTGTTGGAGAAGTTGCACTGCTTAGCTTGTTGAAGGTTGTCACGAACCTGTGGTTGGAAGGGTTGGACCTTTTTAACCAGTCTAGATACATGAGATGTCTGTGTGCAGAAGGAATCTTTACACTTTGTTGCAATCTTGTCGACCTGCTTCTGTTGGATAAAAGGTGCTTGGACTAAGGCTGCAGTGGTGTTCTTCAGTTCACGCTTTGAATAGATTGTGAAGAAGCTAAATTTTGTAGTATGATATACTACCTTGCAACACTGTTTAGGTGGGACAATAGTCATAATTACCTTTGGTATTCTGTAGATATGACCCCCCAAAGTAACAATGACACCATGGGGTTGAGACTCATAAAAAACATGGCGCTTCCACATATATGGCTGGGCCAAGAGAACATCATAGACATCCAGTGCGGAAACATCACATAATACCTCATCCTTAAAGGGCTGGATGTCGTATGAAAATCGAGACTGTTGGCTAACACAAAGATCTCGTCCTTGGCAAAGCCACTCGATGTTGTATGGTTGCGAGTGTGGTGTTGTTGACAATCCCAATTGTTTGATGACCTTTGCTGAGATGAGGTTCTTCTGGCTTCTACTATCAACAATAAAATGCAGTGGGGTCCCTTTCACCCACATCTATGAATGAAAAAGGTGCTCCCCCTCTTCAGGATCTTTTGGTTCTTCTGGTTGAATTGTTGCGGCCGTGACAATAGAAGTGGGGTCTGCATCGATGGTCTATCTTTTACCAATACTTTTAGAATTAGATTCTGAATCAGGGTTTGGATCCTTTTCTTTGAGCGACATTCATCGGTGTTGTGCCAGGGTATTTTGTGGAAATCGCACCATTTTCCGGTGTTCTTCTTTGTCTTCCCGTGACCCTTCTTTTCCTGTGGCTTAGATTGGTTTTCAGGAAGTTGTTTGTTAAGGTCGTCTTTATCATACTTTGGTTGTTGCGGATTTGCAAACCCGAACTCTCTTTTGTTCTGGTGCTTAAATTTCTGCTCGATTTTAACAACATATCGATAAGCAACACCAAGTGATGAGATGTCAAAAAAATTCATTTCAGTTTGGATGTATCTATGTAGAGCCCCACGGTATTTTAGAACCAAATTTCGTTCAGAGTCTTTGATACCCAAATTGGTGCACAAGGTATGGAAGGTACTGGTGAACTCTTGAACTGCTTGGCCCCTCTCTTGTCGCAGTGTGTTCCATCTCATATACTGCTCCTCATAGTTGCCAACAAGGTAATATTGTTCCATTACTGCGTCCACAAAAAAAATCCCAAGTGGGATCGACCCCATATATTCCACTCTTCTGTGGAACTTTGCTCCCAATAAGTTTCCCAGCAATGTTTGACATGGGGGAGAGCTTTAAAGAGTGCGAAGGTGATATTTTCCCTGTCTGAAAAATGGTGAACAAAGAAATAACCTTCTAACAGATTTAACCATTTGTCTAGGGCGTCCGCATCTATTTGACCTTCAAATACAGGAATATCAAAATTAACATGTACCTTGAAAGGAGAGCTACTACCAAAGTGGTTTTTGGATGAAGATGTTCCTGTTTCTATAGGCAGGCATTGAAGGATGTGGGAAAAATTCTCTATCATTTCGTCCCTCTGTCGCATGAGAACTTGCTCAAGCAACAAATTGATAGAATCGTCTACTCCGTCATTTTTCTCTTCTTTCGCCATGGAGGGTTTCTTGGGCGTGCGAGAGCAATTGTCTTCAAGAGAGACAAGATCGAGACCCAAATTTCTATACTCGGACCTCGTTGGGGACATTGCACTGAAAAAAACGATCAAGAGCAACATGCTCTGATACCACTGATCCAGATTATTTTCAACACGAAATGAGAGAAGATATATAATAAAGCAATGTACAGAGATATCTTGGATATCCAATAATATAAAAGAAATGTATCGGATATGCAACCATAAACATAGAGATACAGTAATACACATTTTTCTATTAATGAACGAAAATGCACAAAGACTGTAAAAATACAGAGTGAAAGACTCGCTAGAATGGTGGAATCTTATCTATGAGAAGAGATGTGACGGCTACTCGCATCCATGAGAAGAAGATTTTACAATGAGGCTCCAAAGGCCTTTTTATCATAAATAAAATCCAAAACCCTAACCCCGGAAGATGAAAAGCCAACAGTTTTGTGGACCTCGTTTTTGGTAGTTTGGTGTATCAACTTCCCGGGGGTGTAACTTTGGCATACGATCTCTATTTGGGGCACATGATAGCTAGTTGGAAAGGTATCGTCGAGGAGATTTATTTTGGGGGCTAAATTGGAGCCTTTGACTATCATTAAGAACCTCAATCCTGGAAAACCTTCATTTAGGCTCTCAAAATGGCCCGAGAAGTTAAAAATTGCTAAAAATAGTAAATTGTCAAAATTGCTAAGAAAATGTTTTGAGCCAGTTGGAAAAGGTGGGTGGCCAATGATGTCCACTTGTATCAGATGAGAAGAAGGTTACTTGGAGGGAATTCAAGTGATATTTTGAAAAGAAATATTTAACCAAAAGCTACTATGATAGGAAAATGAAGGAGTTCTTTGAACTCAAGATTGGGAGCATGACCATAGATGAGTACGAAAGGAAATTTTTAGAGCTGCTGAAATATGTACCTTTTATCAAGGATGAACAAGTAAAGATTCAAAGCTAATTGAGTGGGCTTCCATATGAGTTGGCAGTGGTTGGCAGAGTTAGGGGCAAAAAGTTGGGTATGGCTTTTTTGAAGGAGTGGATAGTAAAAAATTGGCTCAAATACATCTCAAAGATGCCACTCATTCGTTTATTATCAAGGGGTTGGTTTTCCTTCATTTTCTCTTCGAGGGAGGATGTAAATTGGGTTTTGTTGAAGGTGTGGAGTATGGTTGAAATTCCCATTGTTCTCAAAAGGTGGACTCCTACTTTTGATGCAAAGAAGGAGAGGGTAGATGAGGAACCTATTTGGGTCAGGTTGTTGGGTATTCCTATGCAGTTCTGGAACTCTGTTAATTTTGTTGTGATTGGTAATGTAATAGGAAGTTATATTGAAGCGGATATGTCTTTCGAAGACACAGTTCTTATGTTGGTGGCGAGGATTTTGGTGAGGCTAAATTTGCGCCCAGACCTTCTTCAGGAGTTAACTATTGAATCAAAGACGGAAACCTTTGTTCATATCTTATATTATGAGGGAATCCCCTTCAGATGTCACAGGTGTCATACCTATGGTCACGGGATCCCAGAGTGTCCTCTACCCTACAAAGGAAAACTCTGCTTCACTAAGGGATCTGTGCCACGAAATTCACCCTTAGGGTCATCTATGGAGGTGTAGTTGGGCGATGGTGGCCACAAGAAGGAGGCAAGGGACTCTCCTTTGAGCAAGGTTTTTTTGGGTATTCCTCCAAACACATTGGCAAACTGCTCGGTTCCTTCTTCGATGGATGGTTAAAATCTCTCTTTTCCTTCAATGACTACTCCTCTACGGGAACATGATTTATCGGGTAAGTCTTTTTCGGGTGTCTCTCCGTCTGCTTTTTTTTCACTTTCTGGTGTCAATGGGAATTTGGGTGAGATTTTCGGTAGTGATGGCTCCCTTACTACTCGAGGTTTGAAGGGCCTTACAACTGTGAATTTGGTTTTTCTTACATATCCTTTGGCTTCTAGTGGGTTGAGTATTCCCTCTTTTTTGGTCATGCCTATTATGAGACCTTCGGGGTTGGGGGGCTCCTTGACTATCATGGCCCCATCTCTACTTTGTATGATTGATTCTGAGGAAGAAGGGGTCTCCGCACCTACACCTATGAGATTATCCTCCTATCCATCTTCCCCTTCTATCTCAACAGAGGTCTCCACTACCTCTCTTCTAACCCTCTATGTTACCCCTTCAACCTCTACAAACTCCTCTTTGGACGATAACAAGGTACGTTACCATCTTAGAAATAGGTCAGTTGTCAAGGGGGAACCTATAGAGGATGAAGATTTTGGAATGGGAAGGTGAGAACTGGGATCTTTCCCTCACATTTCACTTTCTGGTAAAGGTAGGGGTTGAAAATCGCACCTTTGTTTGGCTCAAGATAGGGCCGGGATCGATTTGGCTTTGGGTCAACAGTCTTCCATCGAATGGGCACTTAGAGAAAATCAAACCCTTGGGGAGGTTACCTCATGAAAATCATGTCTTTCAACTATCGTGGGTTGGTGAACCCATCAAAAAAATTGTCTCTGCGAAGGTTAGTGGATTTGAACATTATCGGATGTTATTATGTACAAGAAATGTTAGGGGTTAGTGAAACAATGGTGAAGGCTATTGAGTCTTTGTTTCTAGGTTGGAAGTTTGTTGCAGTGGATGCCAGGGGGAATTATGGCGAGTTGGATATTGGGTGGCTAAAATAGACTTGTAACTATGAAAGTGTTTGAGGCTTTGAGCTAGTGATTGGTCTGACCTTATTCTCTTGTGGAATGGGGCCCAATGTGACTATTATCAATGTTTATGGGCCTTACCTAGATATGCAATGATCTTGGCTTAGTGGGAAGGAGATTATTCTCGGAGGGGATTTAAATTTTTCTTTAGGGGTTGTTGAGGTTTGGGGATCGTGCGTTGTCCCAGATTCTTTAACCAATTTTTTCCAAAATTTTTTGGACCAACATGGGTTGATTGATGTCGAGTCGTTAAAACTGAATCCAACTTGGTGTAATAGAAGGGTTGGGGATGACAGGGTGGCTAGGTGTTTGGACAGGTTTTTATTGTCGAAGGATTTATTGGAATCTTTGGAATTGGTCAGACAATGGGTTTCTTATGGGGGAGAATCTGACCATAATCTAATTGTGTTGGAGCTAAGCAGTAGAAGTAGAAGAGCACCGAGCCCTTTTAAATTCTTTGAAGGATGGATTTCGGATCCATCGTATCAAGATTTAGTTAGGGACTTTTGGAATCCAATATCCATTGTTAATTATATCCCTGCGGTTGTACAGCTTGTGGGGAACCTTAAAAGGTTAAAACAAGCTACTATTTCTTGGGCTCGGGAGAAAATTTTCAAGGAGGAACAGGAACTGGGACACATCAAATTATCCCTCTTGGAGATTCAAGAAGGTGAAGGGCAGGGGTTCTTAACTCTTGGTGAAAATGAGAATCTGGTTCGTTTGGAGAAAAAACACAGGGTTTTATTAGAGGAAAAAGAAGCTTTGTGGAGATTAAAGAGTCATGTGATTTGGCTTTCTTGTGGCGATGAAAATACCAAATTTTTTCAAGCATATGCCAAAGGAAGGAAATTGGATAATACTATTTGGGGGCTAAGGAAGAGGGAAGGTGAGGTGGTTACTTCTTTTGAAGGCTTGGCCTTGTTGGGTATTGAACACTTTAGTGACTTATTCAAGGCCCGGGAGGGGTCGTCCATTGCAGAAATTGTGCAGGTTGTTTGGTTATTCGCTCGGTTTGTGGAGGAGGAAGACAATAAGAATTTAACAGCAACAGTTTTTGAAAAGGAATTATTGGAATTTATCCACTCTTTTCAAAAATGGAAAAGCTTAGGTCCTGATGGCTGGCCTATTGAGTTTTATCTGGGTTTTTTTTATTTGATTGGTCCTGATGTACTGAAGGTGGTCGAGGAATCAAGGGTGAATGGTTATATTCATAACCCTTTGAACTCTACATTTATTGCACTCATACCAAAGTCAGATAATCCCTCTTCCTTTGATTACTTTCGACCAATCTCGTTATGAAATTGTCTTTATAAGATTATGTCAAAGGTTATTAGTAGAAGGTTAAAGGTTATTCTGTCCAAAAATATCTCCAGTGAACAGCTTGGATTTTTGGAAGGAAGGAAAATCCATGAGGCTATTGGAGTAGCCCAAGAAGGACTACACAACATAAAAACTAAGAAAGTCAAGGGAGTTGTTGTGAAAATTGATCTATCAAAAGCTTATAATCGAGTAAATTGGTTGTATTTAAGTTTTCTTATGATTCATCCTGGGTTTGGGTTGGATTTTACCAATTGGGTGATGGGGTGTATGCCTTCTATATTCTTCTCTATTCTTATCAATGGTTCAACCTCTTCTTTTTTTCAAGCTGAAAGAGGCCTTTGACAGGGGTGCCCTTTGTCACCATTACTCTTTCTCTTAGAGGCGGAAGGATTTAGTTGTTTTCTGGCAGTGGAAAAGAACTCTCGTCGATTCAAAGGTATCAAAATCTCCCCTGGTATGTGCATCACTCACTTACTATTTGTTGATGATATCCTAATAGTTTGTGATGGTACAAAGAGAGATGCTGAAAAATTATTTGAAGGGCTTACTCTGTTTAAAAAAACAACTAGTATGTTGATTAATGCTCAGAAATCCAGTATTCTCTTTGCTTTTGTCGAGGAAGAAGTCATACAACATTTTTTATCACAGCTCCCTTACCAAGTTCTGGGACTGGACAAAGGTTTGAAATATATCAGTTTCCACTTAAAACCCAATGATTACCGAAAGACAGATTGGATGTGGCTTATAGAAATGTTAGAAAAAAAATTAAAGGGGTGGAGCTATAGATGGTTGTCGAGGGCTGGGAGATTAGTACTAATCAAGTCGGTACTGGAGGCTATCCCAGTTTATTGGATGTCCTTGTCTTGGATTCCAAAGGGTATTCTAGAAAAAGTAGGGAAACTTTATTTCTCTTACTTATGGAGGGGAAATAAGGATAAGCAGGTGGTGCCCTGGGTTCGGTGGGAGAAAATTGCGATGCCAAAGGCTGTCGGGGGCTGGGGACTTCAAAATATCTTTTTGTTCTCTAAAGCACTTGCAGAAAAATGCTCATGGAGATTGATAAATACCCAAAATCTCTGGACTAATGTTGTTTATCAGAAATACATGGCTCCTCTTTCAATACTTGAGTGGATTAAGAATCCAATTCTTCAAATGTCCAAAATCTTTGTTATTTGGAAAGTTGTTTTAAAGGCTTTTGAGGTGGTGGGGAATGGTTTAGCTTGGATAATTGGATCTGGACAATTGGTTAGGTTTGGATTAGACCCGTGGGTTGGATGCAATCGAGAACACTTACTCAGTGCAGACTTACGTTCTTAATTGGNTTCAAATATCTGGAATCAAGGCTGGAAAAGTGGGAGACTGTTGGGTCTTGATGGGGAAGACCTTTTTCTTTGGGATGGTACATACAAGCTCTTCAGAGAGAAAATATTTGTTTTACAGATCGGGAGGATGAACTCCTTTGGGATGGGGACCCGGGCGGGGCTTACACTCCAAAAGAAGGTTATGTTCAACTAAGTGTAGAATTATTCTAGAGAGAATCCTTTTGGTGGTGGAAGAAACTTTGGAAGCAGTGTTTCCCTGCTAAAGGGAAACTTCTGGTTTGGTCTATTTTGGAGAATAAACTCCCAATGTGGGACAATATTCAGAAGTGACAGTTCAATGGTCCTGGTTGGTGTTCTCTCTATAAAGAACATGTTAATACTGTCGACCATATTTTTATGCGTTGTACCTTCACGTTATCAATTTGGGCAGAATCTTACAAATTGCTCAATACTCTTGGTTGCTGGCAGGGAATTTCCTTTGAATTCGCCTTGAAATATTGGTTATTAGCTAGGGACCATCAGGAAAACAAGGCTTATCCTTTCATTCTCTCCTGGGGGATTTGGATGACATAGAACAATTTAATTTCTAGGGATGAGGTCCACTCGACCTCTCGAGTGGCTACTGCTTATCTTGGCCTTTTTGAACTTTTCAAAACCTTGGGAAGGGTGGGAGTTGGAAATCTCCTGGATATACAGGAGGA
>ML816869.1:74765-86423 GCA_009831015.1 Picea engelmannii
CCCATTGAGAGCATGGTTATGACTAGATACCTAATGTATAAGAACAAGTTAAACAACATGGAAGACAAGAGGCTACCTAAAATTGCTTCAAAATCAAGTCATAACCACCATCGACTCAAGCGAGGATGGCATAAAGACGTCCGGTCTTGGATAAACTATTGGGGAATCATGGAAGAAACCATTTTGTAGAATAAAGACACTATTAAAAAAAACGTCAAATCAAAATTTAAGGAAAAAATGTGGTGTGATAAAGAGTTAGAGGAAAAAAGAAAATTAAGGTATTATAAAGATGTAATCAACCATAATCTAGAAGATCAAAATTATCTATCTGTTTTTCCAAGTGTAAAGAAAAAAATAAGCATTGCTAAGATAAGAACAAATTCTCATGAGCTCCATAGTGAAATTGAGCGTTGGTCAATTCCTAAAATGCCATGGGATGAAAGAGTGTATCACCTTTGTGACACTAAGAAGGTTGAAGATGAAAAGCACTTTCTCTTAGATTGTCTAGCCTCTACCCATATTAGATCTCATTTTCAAAATATTTATCACACTACCAACCTTCATAACCTCTTAACTCAACAAAAGTATGGTGATCTTGGAAAGCTTCTCTTAATGCTTTTCGAACACAGAAACAAAATTCTAAAAATCACAAGTAATCACTTACCCTCTTAAGGTCCAATAGACCAATTCGGTCTTAGTGGACGTTAATCATCATCATTATCCTTATATATATAATTTAGTTTCAACAAAAATCTCTAAAAAAATTCTCAATACTCCTCGCCCCATGTTGAGGAAAGTTCAAGTTTTAAGACTTTCCACTACTCTTCATCTGTGTTGACAAAAGTTTAAGCACGATACATATGGTGAAGATTAATTCTCTTATCAAAGTTTTCATGAATAGTTATTTCGTGCTTGGTATAAGTCATATTCATAAGTGCCATCACAATCAAACATGCTATACATAGATCATCAAAAGGTTAAAGTTTGTTTGTGAGGAAAGTCACATGACTAAGGATGATATAACTCTTATTTTAAAATTATGTAAAAATATTAAATTGATAACTTAAAACTAAAAAGAGATTGTATGGGGTTTGTTGCTCAGTTTAAAAGTGTGTGTTTTTTAAAGTTTTATTTAATATATATAGTTATATTTTTAACTTAAATTTTTTGTGATTAATATTAATGTTTTAGGGTGATATGTTAGGATTTGTTATTAAAAATAATAAATGTTTTTTTTAAGAGATGAAGGTTGATTTTTCTTTATTAGTTTCAAAGAAATATAGAATTCATTTTTCTTTTTTAATATGTTTTTGTTACAATAATCATAAACATAAAGAAGTGATAAGTTCAACATCTAATTTTTTAATTATCCATACAAAGCTTTGTCATAAAAATTACAAAATAAGTAACAAAGCTTTGTCACAAAAAATACAAAATAAGAGTTTTCCTTTAAAGGTTATATAAACATGACAACAAATATAATAAAATGGTTAGCTAGTTGTTAATGAGAGTGTAGTATAGTGACAAGCAACAAAGTGATCGAGTTTGTATTAACATAGAGACTCGAGTTAAAAATCCTCAAGTGGGTGTGGATGCGGTCAAGTTCAAGTTTTAGGTGATTTTGATGACATTGATACACTCCACATGACGTAACAATTTAGTTAAAGTAACACCCATAAGTTTTTATATGTAGTGTCCCATCCCTGTGCCCCCAAAAAAATGTTAGTTATCTAACACAAAATACAAAATTTCACATTAAGTAGTAAGATATACCAATTAAATATATAAAAAGGGATCATTGTTAAGGTAGTTTGGTGCCCAACATTGAACAAGAGGTTGAGAGTGTACCAGTGTATGTTTTCATCCATCATTCGGTCCTTTACATAGGCTCAAGAGGCCTTTTTGTCTCGAAGATTCCAAGGATCAAGCATAAAACTTCTCATTCTCATGAATAGGGATGTGCTAATTTTGAGATTACTCTAAGCACTCATGCACTACGTGGCTAGTGTCATTGTGAGGACATCTGTCAAAGTATTGAGAGTGGATTGAATTGGCACTAGAAATCATTATAAAAAACTCCCTCCTTATAATGCATGGTGAATAATCAAATTGACAATTTCCATCTTCACCTTATAAGTTTGAATTTGAATTTACATATATTAGTATATATTAGAAACCTACTATACTAGTAAACATATACTTTTGCTCAAAACAAAGTATTACAAAAAAATTAATTACATTTCAGATGGCACAAAAGTTATTCTTTCATTAATCATCCATAAATTTAGAATTTACTTCACTTCATGGAAATATTTGTTTGTATAAACATATTTGCTTACAAGAAAAGGAAAGAACATGTATCTAAGTAGATTCAAGAAAAGAACATGTATCTAAATAGATTTACACTTTAATGACAAAGATAACAACTCTAACTTTATCAATCAAACAAACCAATTAAAAATATCCAAAATAACCATTCATTAGTTTAGCAATTAAACAAATTTATTAATAATTTTTAATTAATATTAATGTGTTAATAATGGGTAGAGTTGCCTCTTCTTAATTATTAAAGATCATTTATTCAATCAAGACGGTCAAGATCAACTTACCATGTAAAAAAAATTCCATTAACACTATAGGAAGGTTAGAGCTGCCTCCTTATTAATTATTAAAGATTATTGATTTAAACAAGACGTGAACGCCACTTGCCATGTAATTTTTTTATTACTAGAACCATAGTAAGGCGGTAGGTCGTTCATCCTTCGGTGAAGAAAATTGGCATGAATTTCATCGCCTGTCGCTAAATTTTAGCGTAACTAAACCGAGCTCCCGCTATCATTCGAGGTAGAATTTCTTTCACGCCTCTGGTGCCTTTTCTTTCACGCCCCTGTTCCTTCTCTGCCTGTACTGCACAGTGCCCCACATCCACCGCCACCTCTTTTACACTTTATCTGCCTTCAACCCAATCTCAGATAGATAGATCACCTTCTCATCTCAGGAGCCCAGCTGTAAGCGCTCTCTAAAAATCTTCTGTGTCTTTTCATTTCTTGCAGCTCATATATCCATTTGGTTCATCTAACTTATACTGTATACAGTCAGTCATGGGGTTTAGGGATTCGCCATGATTTGTTAGGTGGGGTTTGCAGCTTTTTCTGATTCGAACAAACAGTCTGCAGAGCTAAGAGAGCCAGGAGACTGAATATGGAGGGCGCCTACAAGAAGCGGATCAGGGAAGAACAGGAGTTGAGTCCGCCTGACGAATCCTGGAGACGGAAACAGGCGCGTTTAATGGAGTTTGAGGCAGGGATGGCCTTTCACAAAACTGAAAACGCCTGTGCAGGTAATGAGAATTTGCCAGAGTTTTGCTCTCTTTCGAATGATTATTCGATGTTATTGAAGGATCCATGGAGTTGGGAGGATAGCGCGGGTTTTGGAATCCGAAGCATGGCAGCTATCAGGAAACAGTCTTATATATTGGACTATCTCCAAGACTCTGCTGCAGATAATAGTAGTGAAAAAGAAGTTGCTGTGCAGCAGAAGCTGCAGGTGGAGGAGGAGGATTGTTTGAGAGGGTCTCTTTTTGAAGCCACCGATGATCAGCTCTGGAGGCCTCAGAGTCCTTTGCAGAATACAGAAATTCTGTTTTCTCTGGATTCCACGAGTAGCCATGATTGCACAACCCTGTTACAGGATGAGAGCATTGTTCAGAGCTCTGCTTCTTGCTTCAGAATTTGGGAACAGGATGGTGATCACAAAGATGACAAAAATCAGGCAGATGGCATTAGTTTTGTGTACGGGAGTGGGGTCTCTGATTGGATTTGGAGGGCTCCGTCGAATGAATTTCAGTTTTCTGAATCTTTTGAATTTTAAAGCTCCATGCCTTCACTGTAATTTGGGTATTTTAATTTCTTCTGTAGCAATGTTTATGGCAGCTGGGATTTAATTCAAGCAGTGCCCATTTTTTGTAAAATATGGGCAACTGGTTGCCCGGGGTGAAAGATGTATTTGTGTTTCATGTCGTCGGTGCCAAACTTTTGTTTTGAAGTTTGTAATCCTGGCATACGATGGACTGCAAAAAAAACTGAGAGGTTATCAAATTAAATATCCGTTGTAACAATTTCTGTGTTTATTTATAAGAGCATTAAGTTGCAATTCAGTGCGTATGATAGTGAATCTCCGGCAACCAAGGCTTATTTGAAGCCCTGGATGCTATCAAATCGGCACAACGTGGGCATTTCAAAGAATTTGTTATGCATTATAGGACTGTTTTAACTCTCATGTCCTTTGTGATCTAAATTTGATTTCACATAAATCAACAATCAATCTCAGTGGGATCGAAGAGAAGTTATTTGCATAAATCAACAATCAATCTCAGTGGGATGGGATGGAAGAGAAGTTATTTGGACTTGGTGTAGATTGATTAGCATGTGCAGTGTAAATGAAAGGAAATGTGTAAAAAGTGAGTATCAAAATTGCTAGTTATCAATTTTCCCGTGTAAAAAAAACAAGTTATTTAACTTTGAAAATTTTCCATAAAAAACTAGAAAAATTTATAAACATTCCTATGCAGTTTATCCATCACACAGGATCTGTTGTTGCCATTAATGATGATCAATGGTTCTCATTTCCTCACTGCCTCCATTCAATGATGACCAGTGGTTCTAACTTTTCTCATTTCCTCACTGTCTCCATTCAAGGTGCACACTACCCATCCTCTATTACCCATGTTCTCTAGTGTAAGCCATGATTGCAATGTACTTGCTCTATTACCCATGTTGTCCGGCAGAAGTAATGGTTGCGTCTACAAGCAAAATTAACCCTATCCTAACACTTCCAAGGGGTTCAATTGGGTTTTATAAGTGCAATTTAAAAATCACACTAAAAATAAGTCTAAATTTTTTTATTCACTCCTTCCTATCATTAGATTATCTCCATTGACATTCATTTATGTGAAGAAAGTTCATTGGGAAAGTCACTGGGCGTTATATTCCATGCTTTTCATAAACCAAACTTTAATTTAGTATGAATTGATGAGTGCATTTAGACATTTTTTCTCTTTAGCATATTTAAATCATTTCTTCCCTTTTTTTTCATTTTTTTTCATATTCATTTGTTATTTTCCTTACCCAACGCTTTACTCTTGAAACCTTCTCAACGATGATCCTATGTGGCATACCCCAACTTCAAGGGGTATTCAACATGATAGAGTACCCTCTCCAAACTCACTTGCATCAATACTTCCTCGTAAAAATTCTCTCTATTCATAAATCTAAGTCCATAGCTATGCATGTGTATCTATGGGTAAATATATATCATTTTCAAAACTTGGGAAGAACATGGGTGGTTTTGATTCCACTTAAATGTGTGAAAGAAAGCAGTGTTAGGCATGCCTCACACATTTGACCATTACTTATGGGTGCCAACATGGCCATTTTAAGGTGCCAAATGTTCTTGTGAGAGTTGAACCTTGGTTAATGGTGAAAAACTCATCATTCCTCACCATTGGATCTAAACCATTTAGGCCCAAAATTTTGGTAAGACTTAAAGAGAGCATGGGGGTGATTTTTGCTCCACATATGTGTGCATGGGTAGTACTATGCATGACTCACACATTTGACCACTATGTCAAGGTGCATCCCCATGGCTAGCTCAAGGTACGAGGTAAATATATCATTTGGCAAGCCTTAAAGAGAACTTGGGGGTGGGTTTTGATCCACTCATATACATTTTTGATATACTTCCCTCACAAGTTTGACCATAACCTCTAGGCACTGCCATGGATACCGTGAGGTGCCAAATTAAATCCTCAAGGGAATTAAACCTTGGTTAATGTTGAGAACTCTTCATTCCTCACCATTGGATCCAACCCCTTTGGACAATAGGAGGCTTATTGTTGACTTGAAGCATAGACTAGGGTCAATGAGGGTGTCCAAGAAAGGGCATTGTAGTCTAGCAACAACATATTCAATCCCTAAAACAATAAAGCGTTCACCCAAGGTGTGTTGCCAATGACTTTAGATACAATTTGGGTTCAATTAACATGACAACCGCAAGCTTCATTCAATACATAACCATCTTAATCCCTTAACAAATTATTGAACATGATTCATAGTAGAACACAACATATATTCTAGTAGATAAACACCATTCATCATTGCACACTATGCATAATAGAAGAACACATCATCACCATAAAGTAGAAAGACAAACACAATGTGAAAGGGAGGTGCGATTCCATTAATTCTCAACAATATTCAAACTATCCTTACAGTTTATCCCTTACATAAGAGGGGTGCAACACAACCTAATCAACAATTAACAACAACAACCATCGAGATGAACAACTAGCATCAAAACCCACCCCAAAAATAGGTTGAAGCATTTAAATATATAGAGTTGCACCCTGAGGCACGAGGATTCATTGAAAATCTAGGTCATTTGCTTACAACCATTGCTATCAATACTATCTACTAGTTAACTAGGTCATATGTCACTAGGTTTTTGCATCCTTCTGCGAGTCTACTCCTAAAGGCTCGAAATCTTACCCTAATATTGCAGTTTTTGCTCCTCTTGAACTATGGTCCACTTTAATTCTATCAACAACCCTCAAAACGGGTAGCATATCTAGGATTAGGTGGCACAACTTAGATTTCATTGTCTCCCAAGTTGGTGCCATTGTGTCCTCAATCAAAACAAGGAGACCAACAAGCCCTAGCCACACATGTTGTCTTGCCCTTATGTTAACTTCACTCACTATTTTCCTCTATGCTCTACTACTATGTTTTTCATTTGTCCCCTGCCATGTCAAATGAAGAGGCCAATTCTTGTACCTCCTTTAAAACTTGACCCTATATCTCTATAAGGATGTCTAACTCTTTATATTTTTTGAATAGAAATAGTTGGACACCAACAATGAATCGTTGGAATTGTTAATGAATAATATGTTTAATCCTTATAACCTAAACCATAAATACGTTTCCATTCAAAGTCTACAAAAGAATTAAGCCATACTTTTTCATGGCTACTGGTATCTCTGGTTAAACTTGATTTACCACTCTTAAGATTTGACCTCCCTCTAAATGTCTAGCTCATTAATCTCATATTGTCCATGTACTGATTGGATACAAACTTATTTGTACCTCAACTAGTTGTAGCAACTTAACCTTTTCTTGAAAAGTGTCCACATGTGTTTTCCTTTTCCTTACCCACGAGATGGTTTTCTAATCAATGATTGCCAAGTGGACTTTATATTACGTCTCTTATCAAAATTTTGATGATTTGTTAATATTAAGTGGACTTTATATTACGTCTCTTATCACACTCATAAGAACGCCATATGTTTATATCATCAAAAAGTAAAGATTGTTTGTGAGGATGATATAACGCAACCACTACTTTCGGTAAAACAACTTTGACTTTTAACTTATAAAATCTATATAAAATTTTATAAAATCGATAACTTAAAACTACAAAGAGATTGTATGTGTTGGACATGATGAGTTTCTCCTTGACCTTCAAAGTGTGGTCTGTTGAGTATAGTTTATCTACATATGTATAGTGTAAAGCTTTGTTACAGAAAAGATAAAAATAACAGTCTTATAGAAAAGATAAAAATAACAGTCTTACTTCAAAAGTGATATAAATACGACAACAACATAATAAACCACAAAAGTGTTGATTGGACTTGTATTAACATTAATATTTAGATTCAAATCTTTGTATTAGATATGGATGAAATTAGGAGTAGGTTTTGGGTGATTTTGATGGCATCGCTACACCTCTTATACCTTTCATAGTACGACAACTTAGTTTAATAGATGACTGCAAGTTTCTATATGTAGTATTTTGCCATCACCTAGGAAAAATGGCTAACTACCCAACACAAAATTTCACATTAGACATTAACATATATCAATTAAATATTTAAAGGGTGGTCATTATTATTCTTGTAGGTTGACCCTAACATTCAATGAGAAGTTTAGGATACGCAAATATATGCTCCCATTCATCCCTCTTTACATGGGTTGAAGAGGCCCTTTTGCCTTGGACAAGCACAATGCTTCCCATTCTCACAAATAGGGGGATGCTAGTTGTGAATGCTAGTTGTGAGACAACTCTTAATGCTCACACACTACTTTGCTAGTGTTACAGTGAGGATGTCCCATGAAGTGTTGGGGATGGGACAAATTAAAAGGAGAAACCATTATAAAGGAACTTGATTCATAATGTGTAGTGCATGACCCCAATAGTGTAATTACTGCATCAAATTGGTCATTTCTATCTCCACTATGTGTGTTTGAAGCTGAATTTACATATAGAAGTTAATGCATATTAGAAGCATGATGTACTAAGTGAACACATGCTTCTAATCAACACAAGCAAGTGGTATCCTTTCATATGAGAGATTACAAAAAAATAAATATTTCTCAAATGTTACAAAAGTTATTACTTCACTAAGTATCTATAATTTTGGAGTATTTATTATGTAAAAATTATCTAAAACTTACATCTACCTTCAATTGTATTAAGTAACCTGTTTACCTAATCATATATTCTTACATAAAACAAACATATAAAACAAATATATATTTAAATAAATTAAACTATAATAATATAAATAATATTTCTCACTTTATCAACCCAAAAAAATTATTAAAATTCAACCAAAATAAAAACTCCTTAAACTCATTATTAACCATCTTTAACTAATATCATTATACTTTTACTAACCGAGTAAACCCATTAATAACGATCTTTAACTAATATTGACAATGATAAAGGATGTGTTGATATTGGTTACAACTACCTCGATATTTATTATTAAATATTATTGATTTGATCAAGACAGGGAAGGAAAACTTGACCTAACTAAACTTAGCATCTAATTTTTTAATCATTAAAACTATAGTAACGTAGTGGGCTATAGGAAGGCACTGGGTCGTTGTGAGCTTTGACTGTATAATTATAAGAAAAGCCAAAGATTACACACCCACCCTACCAAATTCGGGCTAGGTTGAGGGGCTTTAACTTAACAATTTTGTTTTACTTGGTATAGTGTTCTGGGAGAGATGGAGATCATCATTGACCACCAAGTCTTCAAAACTACATTTAAAATAAATTATTTTTTACTAACAATCAAGCGAGACAAAACTAAGACTTTTTCTATTAATGAGAGAACATTGCCCCCTCTCCTAATATTATATATCTAATTGTTGTTGAAACCTTGAGCTCTAGGTTATCTCCTCCAAAATAACATGGCCAAGGGTTGATTAATAGTCTTAGTTTTGTCTCTCTTTTTTTTTGTTATTCAATGTTATGTGGTGCCTTCATTATAGGTATACTCATTTCGTGTAAAATACTTATGTGGATTTATCTTTTTTATTTCATCTATTTTTGTTTTATTGGAGCAACTTTCTTTTATGGAGTTTCCATTTTTACATTTTTATTTACAAAGGTTCATAATTCATTTTTGATAGTTTGCCTTATCAATGTTTTTTTTAAGGTTAATTGTGCTTTCATGTGCTAGGCTCACAATGTATTTCTTGAGTCGTCTCTACACAAATCCATCGTGGACTTCTCTATGGGCTTTGGTGCCCCTTATGCCTACTACCTTGAAATTTCTATGTCACATAGGGAACCGTTGTTGCTATTAGTGATAGTCAGTGGTTTTGTCTTTTTTCATTGCCTCCATTAAGGCCACGCACTACCCTTTCTCTATTATCCAAGTTGTTTGGTATATGCCATGGTCAAGCACTACCATTTCTCTATTATCCAAGTTGTTTGGTGTATTTTATGGTCAAAGTGCTTTTTTTCTATTACCCATGTTGTATAGTGTAAGCCAAGGTCATCTATAGGGATCAAAGTTATAGGGGTTAACGTTGATTGTATATATGTTCTTTCATAGGGTTCAATTCATTCTAGATGTCATTAAAAAAACCACTAATAAAATCAAATCTAGATTTCCAATTTGCTTGTCACTTACGAAGGGAAACAAATTTTCTAAATTTTCTAAAACGATGCACTGGGAAGGACACATTTTGATATCCTAAAATGTTTATTCATCATTCATATCATCTTTGTTGACATTCATTTATGTGAAGGAAGTTTGTTTGGTTAGTCATTCCAAGTTGTATTCCATGCTTTTCATAAATCAAACCCTAAATTAATATGGATCATTAGCTAGTCCATTTCCATTTGTTTAGACATTTCTTTTTCTTGGCACATTTAAACCATTAATTCCCTATTTACAATTGCATTTGTTACTCCCCCTACCAACATTCCATTTTTAGAACTATTTCCTTACCAACCCTAATTGCCAACTCTAGAAATCAAAGACTAAATAATTAAGGATTCTAACTATAATGGGGCTCCTATGAGGCACACAACACTTCCAAGGGGTATCCGACATGAACGAGTGCCCTCTTCAATTTCACTTGCATTAATGCCATGTAATGTTCCACTCGTAAGTTAATAGAAAGGCATGCACTATGGTAGAGTCTTATGCACTATTTCTATTCAAACCATTTGTCTTATGGTAGAGTATTATTTGGTGGTGTAGTAAAAATCCTTTATGATAATAATTCAAGTCCATAATTGTGCGCATATTTATAAGAAAAAAATGGCTAAAACATTTTATCACTCCTTTATAGAATTTGAACATGGGTCTCTACAATAAGAAATTGAGGCTTTAATAACTTCAACACAACCTCTATTTGGTAGGACTTAAAGAAAATATGACAATTTTTGGGTAGTGCTATGCATGCCTTACTTATTCAATCACTATGCACCTCCTAGTCCCCTATGGAAACCTTAAGGTATTGGGTAAATATATGCTAAACCATTACCTATGTGGCCACCATGGGCACTTTAAGGTACCAAATGACACCCTCATGTTGAACCTTGGTCAATGAGGAAAAACTCCTCATTCCTTACCATTTGATCCAAGCTATTTGGACCCAAAATTTTGGTCAACCTTTAAGAGAACATGAGAGTGGTATTTGTTCCACATACATGTGTGTGGTTAGTAGTATGCATACCTCACACATCCAACCACTACCTCAAGGTGCACCCCCATGGCTAGCTCAAAGTACTAGGTAAACACATCATTGATAAGTTGATCTCAAATGGATCATTATATAATATTTCATCTATTTTTATACCTTTTTGGTCTAAAAACTTGCACATACAAAGCATCAAACAATATTTTTTTTTTAGAATTTTTTGAACTAAGTTTCCAAAATCTAAAATCTAACTATAATCTAAAATATTAAAAATGGGAAAGATAAACTACTATTCCAAAATCATAAAAACTCCACACAATTTCAAAAAATGTAAAAATATAATTCCACAAGATAACTAAACCGAGCTCCCACTATAATTCACGTTGGATGAGTTTATGTGTGTGTAAATATAAAATGTAAATTTAGAAGTATACATACAAAGCACCCACATTGTTTCCTTTTCTATCACACCACTCGTTCTTCTTTGCTTATATTGCACAATGCCCCACATCCATCGCCACCTCTTTCACACTTTATCTTCCTTCAACCCAATCTCAAATAGATAGATCACCTTCTCATTTTAGGATCCTAGCTATAAGCGCTCTATAAAATTTGTCTTTGTCTTTTCATTTCATGCAACACATTAGCAATCAAATGT
>ML816869.1:86523-99287 GCA_009831015.1 Picea engelmannii
GATTTGAGTCCGCCTAACGAATCATGGAGACAGAAACAAACACGTTTAATGGAGTTTGAGGAAAGGATGGACTTTCACAAAATTGAAAACGCCTGTGCAGGTAATGAGAATTTGCTAGAGTTTCACTCTATTTCAAATGAGTATTCGATGTTATTGAAGGATCCATGGATTCGGGAGGATAGTACACACTTTAGAATTTGAAGAATAACATATATTAGAAAGCATTCTTAAATATTAGACTATATACAAGACTCAACCATAGATAATAGTATTGAAAAAGAAGTTACTGAGAAGCACAAATTACGCGTGGAGAAGTAGATTTGTTTGAGAGGGTCTCTTTTTGAAGCCACTTATGATCGACTGTAGAGGCCTTAGATTCCTTCACATAATACAAAATATATATTTTCTCTAGCTTCCATGGGTAGCCATGATTGCATGACCCTGTTGCAGGATGAGAGCTTTGTTCAGAGAGCTACTTCTTGTTTCAAAATTTGGGAATAGGATGATGATCACAAAGATGAAAAAAATCATGCAGATAGAATTATCATTGTGTATGGGAGTGGGATATTGGATTGGATATTGAGTGCTCCCTTGAATGAATATCAATTTTATGAATCTCTTGAAAATGAAAGTTCTATGCCTTTACTATAATTTGGGTATTTTAATTTATTTTGCAACACAAATTATGATCATTAGGATTTAATCCAGACATGTAAAAACCTCCACGACACCCACTAAGCCCACACGCTCCTTGGGAAAACCTGGAGACGAGTTGGTCAACGAACATAAGGAGGGATGCGATCGGTTGCGCACATGGCAGTTTTATAGGCATGGGCAAGAGAATCTTGGGCGCATGATGTTGACGTACATACCCAAGGGGGAATGTGCCTCACTTTCCTTGTGACAGAAGACAAAGACTTGGGTTGCACAAGAGAAAGGGTAGGGTGACTTAGGCATGAGCACATCTGGTGGGAATAGATCTATGTAACTGGGTAGGGTGTGAAAGTTGGATTGTCTTGGTGGTGTGAGGTGAGTCACATGACTCTACCCAAGCATTGTAATAGAGCCAATAGTGATCTTGTTGTAATTTTGTTTCGCATAATAAAAAAAGTCGGGTGTTAGACATCACTGGTGCCACCCACTCTATATATCTGCATCTCTTGTATGTTTCACAAGTGTTCTCTTTGTGCTTTGTATGTTTCACAAGTGTTCTCTTTGTGCTTTGTATGTTTCACAATTGTATACTTAAATGACTAAGTGTTGAATGTGTTCATAATTGTGTAAGTGTACAAGTGAGTTGCATAGAGTGAGTGTGTTACTCACCCGTAGCCTAGAATGGAGTATGGGCATGCTCTAGGTGAAGAGCCATAGCCCGAGAGAAGTATTCTTATGTATCCAAGCTGCCAAGTGAGAATCATCATGGTTCCGCATTCCCGAAAGAGAGGATGAGATTTAGTAGCTCGAGCGGGTATCCAAAGGGGTCTTTATAGGTGGTATCAGAGCTAACTTGGTGAATCTCTTCACCACTATCACCACAGTGATAGGTGGTATCAAAGCTACTTTAACAACATTTATGGCCACAAAATTGGGAAAACAATTTGAGGAAGTTGATTCGATCTTGTTACGAAGACAACATACTAAAGTTGTGATAGTGGTGAACAGTTCTGTAGGGCAGATTGATTCATCACAAAGACAATTGGTATCAAACTTGCGAAAAAATTTGGTGCTTATTGATAAGTCAAGTTGTAGATGAGGTTGCGACTTGTGGAAGAGAGTTATTGATGCACGCACCTTGTGTAGACCAAGAGTAGAGTTTGTGTTGTAAAATGAAGCACTTGGATAGGGTGAACTACCATAGAACTTGATGTAGAGTTCATCACATAGCTCATCAAAGATTTCATCTAGAAGACACCCACCACCCAAATACTTCTTAGGATGGTGGGGTGTCAAAATTCATCTTCTTAACCATCTCTCTAACTCTAATTATGAGCTCATAAGCCAGATCTGATCTTCACAAGCTTTCCAATGACTATCTCTATGCTCAATTTTGAGCTCCAGGAAAGGAGTTATGCCTTCTGGAAATTCCTTAAGCATTTCCCTTATGATGATGCCATGATTTCCATGTGGTTCCATATTTCACTTGCTAGCTGACATGGACCTATCACTATGTAATGTTCCTGACTTGGCTAGTCTAGGAAACGCTGCTAATGTGTGTGTAGGATCAAATGTTTACATCATATAAATGATCATACAAATAATAAATGTGACAAAGGACTGCAAAGTTTGTATTATGATATCTCTGTGGATTACAAAATGGACGAATGCAGCAGAATAACTGACAATACTCGACTAGATCAATAGACAAAGGATCTTAGCTGGAATATAAATAAGTAACTGCGGCTGAATAAAATAACAACACTCGGCTAGATCAAAAGACAAAAGGATCTTAGCCAGAATACAAATAAGCAACTAAAGGATAATACCTAGAATATGGGAGCACTGCATAATCAATGAAGAATGATGGAAGACCTGGATGATCTTCCCGGTGACTAGGGTGTGTCTTTCAACACCGAAATTAGCCAACTGATGTCTTCCTCCTGGAATACACTGAACTATCTCTCCTGAGATGCGCCTCTTCTCCTCAATGACAAGTCATAATCTGCATAATGAAGAATTAGGTCGCTGACTCTTCTCTTATAGCTTTCCAAAACCCTAATTCATTGTTGAAACCCTAATTCATTGTTGACCTTTTCCCTCCAAGTGACTTTTACTTTATTTTATTATTCCTTGATTAAATCACTTAATTAATTAATTAATTAATCTTTTTACCTCTAAAACGTGATTTATCCATCCTTATGGCTTCTCCGGCCACTGAAAGTCACTTCTCATCATCTTATCCTATAGTGCTCTTCTTCTCGATTCCGATGAGCTATTACACTAAGAGGTTTCTCCAAGTAATATGCCCATTATGACCTTCTTAATGAATTAATTAAGATATGACCCATAATAACTCAAAATTACGGAAATCGTCGGAATGCAACGAAACCAAAACCAAGCTGTGCGGAATGGATCCTGATGATTAACGATGCAAGTCGGGCCCAATAAAACCCCTCAATATCTCCTGAACTCTCTGTCACCCCTATCTGTATACTCTGGTAGGCATGACACTCTATAAAGTTATAATGTCCCAAAATGGGGACATTACACACTAACCCATTAGATATATGCCATCGAGATTTTTAAGCCCATAATACAATCATACATTCTCATTATAACATATTTATTGGAAGGTAAAATTTCTACTCTTCACAAGTTTTTCTGAGGTCCGAAGCCCAATACACTATCAAAATATATCCATCGGGATCTTTCATCGAGATGGTGTTTCATTGCGCACCAACATTTTCTCTGAAAAGCTACATCTCAAAGACTATCAAATCCACCCTTTTCCACCATGCTCCAATCCTCCTAAACTCTAACACTACAACACGACCGAGTTCGCTTGTTCAGGAATTCCTCATCGAAATGGATAACTTGCCACTCACATGGTTCTTTCCAAATTTCATGATATGATACATTGTTAGACTCCTGCTCATTTGGAAACCCCTCATCGAAGATCGATAACTCACCGCTTTCACTTCTTTTCAGAATTCAATCTTCTGAGAAATCAGACGATCCATATCAACGATGACCAATGGTCCCAAATATTCTTGGGATTCAAAGTGTGTAATGCATAATGAATACCTTGATCTCTCTGAATGAAAAATGGAGGACACATATCCTCTTCCACATGAAAATCTTTGGCTCGCTTGCCTTTGCTAACTTGTACCTAATCTTAGGTCTCCACTTGTCACTTAGTTGTAATGGCATTCTCTTATTCATAGTTGTCCCTTTTGGGTCAACATGCTTGTTCGATGGATCAGATGACTGACAATCGTGTCGATCAACGGCCTAGATCAACGCAGGTCTCCAGCTTGCACAACCTTTAGATCAATTAGGCTAACTCTTTCAGAAACACAATGCCACTTCTGGACTTTTCGAATGGATTTTTCTAAAAGAACCTTTCCGAAGGATCCTACGGTTGAGGAATTCATGATCCAATGGTTCAAATCCTTTCTGGTCTTAAAGTTGCGAGTTGATTAATTTGTTCAAACCCATCCCTTCGAGTCTGCCAAATTATTATGGGACTCTTCAAATGGAGTCTCCTGAGAGTAATTTTTCAAAGGATTTGATGGCTGAGATCTGTCCAATATAATGATCTAGGTCCATTTCGAGCTTAAATTTGTGTACTTCTTAACCATGCTACTTGTCTCCAAGGGACCCGACGATTGAGGATGATCTTGATCAGACAACCTTCATTCCCTTTAGGTTTGTGCTTGCATTTTTTTTGGTTGGGTGTCAAACTGTCAACACTCTTGGTCTTTCTGTGTCCTATGGTCTGCAAGGCTTGCAGAATTGCACCTTTAGGATCAACCTTATATTGTGCCCTTGGATCCTTCCAATTCCTAAATTATCGATGGACAATCGAGATTTACTCTCGACTTCCGATGAACAGTCCAAATTTATCCTTATCCCTTCAATTTATAGAGACCTCTTCTTTAGCCTGTCACCATGGAATATTCCATTGGTATATTGCCATCGTGGCAGTACACTTACTACTTCCATGTCACCAACACATGGCTCAATGTCATCGTGACATCACTATTTCCCAGTTCCTCTCAGTTATAATTCTACATCCAATCCCAAATTTTGCAATGATCTAGCTATCAAATGCTTCTGAATACAGGGTTCCCTTCGCGGGGTTACACACTAGCCTATTGCTCAGGGTTAAGTCCCACTTTTAGAATCCCAACTTAGGTCACGGTTCCACCTGCAGGGTTCTATTGACGGGTCCAAATGGTCTATCAAGCAGATAAGGAAAAATGCCTGATGGTGAGTCCTAATTAGACTCGCTCTCATTTGGGATGGAAAATTCCAACCAGTATGTGGGCCTTGTTACCATTAAGAATTAAAATAAAAAGAGGGGAAGCCAATAAATTGTCCCGCATAGAATCCTTATCAATTCTAAATCTAATTTAAAAGAAAATAAAATTAACTAATGTAACTACTTCTAATCTATCCTATGTAGGAGCAAATCTATAAAATGAGCATGGCATAAACTAATGTCATTAATTGTAGAAATAATGCATATCAATCAATAGCATGTTAAAACAATAACACTGTAGATTAAATCACAAATAGTTGTAGACTAAGCATGTAACATTACCGCTATATTAATTTGTAACCATAAATGTTAGATAACTTAAACAACACACACAAAAATAGTTCATGTGAGATGTCATCAAAGAAATTGTAAAATCAAATTACACATGTAGAATAGTCCCATATGCAAGTGAACACCATTCATGGTTTCCAAATTGCATTCTACTCTTTATTCTATGAGATAATAATATCATCTATGCAACAATGGGCAAAAGTCCCTTCTTACATTCAATGGTCTTTCTTTTATAACACAAGGAAGACCTTTCACTTTATGTAACAAGTGACAATTACATATCTTCAACTTGTTGATTTTGTCTCATTAAATGACTCGAATTTCCCATACATTTTCGTTAATGAATATACAAGCATTATAAACAGAATTTAAAAAGATTCATGAGTAGTCAATCTTTATTTGTAAGTTGTTCATGAGTGATGTTTATTGGAAATATCACTCACTTTACTTAGTTGTATCCTCTTTTGTTCTTCAAATTTTTCTGGGTGTTTATAGTGTCAATCCAGTGAATAAGATTCTTACATTTTCTTCTTCTTTGCTTCAACTTTCCAACATGCTCTCATAGGCTTGAGTTGACCACTAGGAACATGAGTTATGGTTTCCTAAACATTACACAATCCATTTTTAAATCAAATTCATTCCTCACTTTTACTTGAATTTTATGGGCATTTATGTTGTTGATCCATCTCAAATTCCTCTTACAACATGTTCTCCTGCTCAAAAAATTTCCAATGTTTCCACTCTTTCTTGATTTGGCCTCTTGGAACATGAGTTATGAYTACTTGAAGTTGACGCTCAACATGCATTGATCTACACATGAGATTGATCTGGATCGTTGATCTTCAAATCTAAATAATTATCCCACATGCATTGGATGAATGAGTTTTAATTGTGTATATCCCCCCCCAATCARTTTGTGTGTGGAACTAGAGGAGGCATATGACCTTGGGCCCGCTCCTAAAAAATACGTATTTGTGGAAAACCCATATCGATGATCGGACTCTGAAAAATTATGGAYGATAAGTGTTGGTAAATCCTTAGACGATAAGTGCTTGTAAATTCGGGAATTTACTGACGTGAATTTCTTGGTAAATATCATGTCCAAATGGGTGAGTCTGATGGTTCATTCCCGATGGTCGAACTCATAAAAAAATAAAATGAAACCCCAATAGGTGAATCCTGATAGCGCAAGCTTGAAAGGTCTACTGGATAGCTCAAGCCTGGTAGGTGATAGGTGATTAATCTGATAGGTCATATCTCGATGGTCGGGAATGTAAAACATGGCAAGTGAACCCGATGAGAGGATCCCAGTGGTTCATTCCCAAAAAGTTATTAAAATATTCCAAAGTTTCAAGCCGGACAAGTGAGTTCTGAATGGTAAGTTTTGATGGGGAAATTCCTGATGGGTTAATCCCGAATAGTGAAGCCTAATGGGAATTGGGAAAAAATAATAGTAAATTAAATAATAAAATAAAAATAAAAATAAATAAAATAGAAAAATATCGAAGAAATAATAAAATACAATTTGGAACGTGTATAAAAAAATAAAATAATAACAAAATTATATATATATATATATATATAATCAAAGTGTATCCAATAGTGTATTCTACTGGGACAATGGGAAAATAACAAAAATGTCCATAAATAAATCATGAAATACATATTAGGGATTTAGGGAAAATATACATTACGTAAATTCAATCATTGGTGTAAAAAGTAATTTCCCCAAGTAAAAATGATTTCCAAAGTGAAAGTAATTTCCCCATGTAATTGCTAGAATAAATGGGAAATTCAAAACCATGGGTAGGTTTGGAAAAACCATTGGTAGATTTATAAAACCATAGGAAATTTCAAATAAAAATAAAATAAAATAAAATAAAAAGAAGCAAAATAATAAAAATAAAACAAATAAAGCTATACAAATCATATATACAAAATAGGAAAAATTAGACATGTTTCTGCATGGGTTAAGGTTCCATCACCACTCAAGGTTATGCACTTAGGTTAGGGTTTCAC
Source organism: Picea engelmannii (assembly GCA_009831015.1). Classification (NCBI taxonomy): domain Eukaryota; kingdom Viridiplantae; phylum Streptophyta; class Pinopsida; order Pinales; family Pinaceae; genus Picea; species Picea engelmannii. The sequence goes on from ML816869.1 coordinate 93,815, forward strand.
ACCTAGGGATAAAAAAAAGAGAAACAAAGCATATCATGTAGATTCCAAACACCCATATGTTGGGTAAGGTAGACACATCATACTGAGATTGAGACCACATGAGTCCGGAGGTGACAAATGACAAGCAACCATTAGGTTTCAGAATTTTGGCTTTCATAATATAATAATTCGATAGAGAGGACTCGATAGACCTTCGAGCTTCGTCATTTCGAAATGAATTATCCGAAGAGGGGGAATCGATAAAGATCATTCCAATAGAAAACATTCTGATAACCTTATTAGATAGACGAGAACCTGATGATTGTGCATCCAATAGGCATGAACTCGATAGATTTCACAATTTCATGGTTGAGTGGAATCCTGATATGATAGAATCTAACGGGTTATTGGTTTTCAGGTTTATAAAAATCCAAATTAGCCAAGTGAACCACTTTTCCGATAGATAATATTTTGATAGCTTGTGGGGTGAAGTTCGTGGTGTAATCCATGCCAGACAAGACATGTCAAATTGGGTTGAGATCACACAAATTGTTGAAATATTGTAACTGCAAAGAGTATTATATTTATTATTGATGTATTATTCATTAGATCAATCCCCTTTTGTGGATTGATCATGTCGGGCATTGTAAATGACCAAATCCCCTTTTGCGGATTGGTCAAACCCTAATTTTAATATGCATAATGAGAAGTCAGCCCCCATAATTAATTAAAATGGTTATAACCACCCAGAAGGAGAATTCATCCGTGCCAGTGAAAAGACACATCCTTTCATCACCTGCCAGATTGTATAAATAAAGGAGGCTAGCGCCTCATTTATTCACTCACTCAGTTGATCATGAGAGCGCAAGTTTAGAGTTGTAGTTGGAGAAGAAGGAAGAGAGAGAGAGGCGCATTACTTGGAGAGGAATTTTTGTAGTGTTTGGTTTATTCTCTTGGCATTGTATTGGCTATCTATATTAAGGAAGTTTTTGATGTGTTTTCTCCTCCATGAGGGTTCCCTGGGATAAATGGTGTGTCTCTTGTGATTGTGTATTTCTCAATGATCCTATTTATGCTATGGTTATCTAGTGAATTAAAAAGAAACCTAATAATATCTTAAACTCTAACATGGTATCATAGCTAAGATGAAGAGAGCATCTTTCACAAGAAGAAGAAAAACGTCACTATTGTCGTACATGAAAATTAGGGCTTTTTATTGAAGAAGAATTTCAGCCCAAAATCCATCTATAAAAGTGTGCCCTAGCTCAAGAACTCTTTGGAACCTTCAGTGCACCTTTTCAGTGGATAGAACTCCCAGAAAGTGAAACCCTAGTTTTCACTAGTACCAGAAAACCAGAAGTACCAGAAAACTAGAAGCACCAGTCCAGAAATCCGTCGATCAAGTTTGAGGGGGGGGGAATTTGGATTTTCAGAAATTTGACTGTACCAACCTACTTGCCTCAGCTCAACGCATCTAGCCCTTGGATCAGAATTTCAAAATTCGAAGTTTGAAAAATTAGGGTTTCCTCATAAAACCCTAAGTTGCAGTTGCAATTTCAGAATCAGTCGCAATATCAATTGCAGTTGCAATATCAGTTAAAGTATCAGTTGTAGTACCAATTGCAATCACCCTTGAAGTTCTTAAAGAGTTGGAGAAGGGATCTCTTGCCATAGATCCAGAAGGATCTCAAGATCCAACACATTTGGAGGAATAATGCAACCCAAGTTTCATTATTCTGATATGCATCTATTTGATATGACATTATTTGATTAGTGTTGCATGTTGAAGCTATGACCATCATACTAACGTTTGGTCAAAAATTAAAGTCAAAGTATTAGATGAATTAAAGTTGAGATCATAGAGTTTATCCTCTAACCCAACTTTCTGTCAAGATAACATATTGTCTTAGTACATAAGACAGGTTGAAGAAATCACTCGTCATATTGAGTGAAGGAGACTTGGAAGAAAAGAAACACACTCACTCTTGAGGAAAAGGCTCCAGGTTCCAGGTTTGATTAATTAAGTTGATAAGATTCAAAGTTGCACATGCCAAAGTTGATGACTACCCCTTTACAAGAAAACACTATAGTTGAGATAGAATTCTTTGAAAAGTATTATACTTGGTAGCATGTGGGCATATTGAGATAAATGCTTAATGTAACAGATACAACTAACATATCCTCTAGGAGAAACTTCTTGTGTTGATCCTAGGTGACCATGGAGGAATGTTTGATCACAACACTAGAAGAGTGTTGACCTCATTTCATATTGTATTTCTTACTTTTGATCTTTTCTTCAGACATGTCACAAGTGATAGCTCTAAAGGAGCTACTGTGATGATTATTCGTGTTTTTGTCTTATCTTCTATTATCAAAAGAAGTATTATTCCTGCTTGTTGTTTGGTTGACCTTGTTTCAGGTCACAGGTGATAACCTTGAGGAAGATATAGTGAAGGTTGTAGAAGGCAACATATTAGATGAGATATGAAGCAGACCATGTACATGACCATATACACTCATGTACCAAAGAAGATGAAGAAGAAGATATATTTTGAGATTCAGAGTATCTCATATGAAGATTGATTGAAAGGAGCAGAAGGATCCAAAGATGATTGAACATTAGAACAAGAACTCATAGCAGAATTGTTCAAAGGTTAATGAAGCTACCTTGATGGGAAGCAGAACTCGTTTGAAACCTGAGTTTGTGTTTCATATTTAGACTTGGTATTCAACACCAAGTATACACTATAAGAGATGATGAAGTCCTTGTAGAATCATAAGAAATCGAAAGTAAGCCTGATCTCAGAAAGGATCAGATGAAGAGACAACTTCCAGGACTAGGAGACAGATGTCGTGAGAAGACTAGATTGTAGCTTTAGAAACTTCTAGGAGATATGAAATCTCTTGGGAAGATTCCCTTGTTTCAATAACAGAGAAGAAAGCCAGTCAAAAAGACTAGCATATGCATTCTTCCATGAGACTAGAAGAGAAGTCAATATTGAATTCCAAGATTGATCTATACAGATCAAGCATGTTGCAGATGTACAGATCATGATGTGTGTCCAGAGGATTCTCCCAGCGAGAGGGAGAATACTATGATGAGACACTTACTCTAGTTATTGAAAAAATAGTTCCAATATATATGAAGAAAACCATAACAACCATGATTCATATATAGTATGAGATGTAGGGGAGCAATCCCCATATTTAAAATTGAGTGCCAGTTGGTGCATTACATTAGCTGGGTCATGGGGACATGACTTACAATGAAAGATAGAGTTACCTCCATGAAAGAAGAATAGATACCTTTAGTATTAGTTATTGAGCCACTCTCAGTTTCATATGAAGTTGTTGTCGTGATAGAATAAGAGGAGTTACTCACAAATTTCAGCAGCCACAGTGAGAATGAAGTAGTAATTCTTAGAGCAGCTGTAGGTGCAGAGTCCCAGTTCCAGAAGGAAAAATTGTAGAAAGAGGAGAGGACATACTCTCAAGAAGTGAGACAAATAGTGCTTTGTAGAGAGCACATAGAGCTAACACATGATTGTGTAGATTGAGTTGCAGTTGAGCAAGTGTACCATATTGGTACAATGTAATGAGAAAATTTGATTTGAAGATTGAAAATAGAATGACTCATGTTTGTCAGTTGAAGGAAGCTCAGTACATGTTGAAGCAAGCTCCTAGAGCTTGGTATGGAAAAATTGACAGATTCCTGACGAGCTTGGTCTTTACCAAGAGTTGATTCTAACCTTTATCTCAAGGTTATGAATGATGAGCCAGTGATGTTACTACTATATGTAGATGATGTATTCTTGACAAGATGCATAAAATATCATCACAAATTACAGAAGAAGCTCGCTACAGAGTTTGATGGAAGACCTAAATACATTATCTCTTAGGTCTTGAAGTTTGGAAGAGCACATAGAATATCTTCCTTAACCAAGGGAAGTATGCAGTTAAAATGAAGAGGTTTGACATGTTGAAATGTAAATCCATGTACACACACATGGAAACGAAGTTGAAGCTCCTGGTAGATACCTCATCATAATTGGTTGATGCTACTCTGTACAGACAGATTATTGGTTCAGTGATGTATCTGATGAATACCAGGCTAGATATATGTTTTACCTAGAGTTAGTATATGGTAGAACCTAGATGTATTCACATTGTTGCTACAAAACATATGATGAGATACCTTAAGGGTACGTTGGATTTTGGTCTCTATTCTACTAGAGATCATGACTTCAGACTGAGTGGTTACACTGATTCATATTGATATGGAAGTGTTTCTGATAGAAAGAGAACTTTAGGATGTTGTTTCAGTCTGAGGTCAACCATGACTTCATGGAAGAATAGGGAGAAACTCAACATTCCTCCAAGCACGACATAAGCATAATACATTGTTGCATGTTCTGCCAGTTGTGAAGTTGTATGGCTTCAGATGTCGTTGACAAATCTATTTGATCTGGAGATGGAATCCACTATGATCCTATGTGATAACCAGATTTGTATGGATATTATGTGTTCTATAATGATTCGTAGCACATAGAGATCCGATATCACTTCATTCATGATATGTTGCAGAGAGGAGCCATACAGCTCCAGTATGTTAGCATGGATGAACATGTTGTTGATGTGTTGACCAAGCCTCTATCTCATGTAAAGTTTGAGCACTTTCAGGATAAGATTGATGTAGTCCAAAAGGACCTCCCTCGAAAGGGGGAGTAGTATTATTGTGATGACAGCCTAGTGCTGAATATTTCCAACTTCGTGCTGATGATGTATTTCCAGCCTCATGATGTGATGTTCCAGCCTAGTGTTGTGATTCCAGCCTAGTGTTGATGATGTGCCAGCCTAGTGTTGTGATGCTAGCCTTGTGTTGATAATGTACCAACCTTGTATTGTGATGATGTGCCAGCCTAGTGCTGTGATTCCAGCCTTGTGTTGATGATGTACCAGCCTCGTGATGTGATGATGTGCCAACCTAGTGTTGTGATGCCAGCCTTGTGTTGATGATGTACCAGCCTCGTGTTGTGATGATGTGCCAACCTCATGCTGTGATGATGTCACCAACCTCGTGTTGTGATGCCAACCTCGTGTTGTGATGATGTGTTTCCAACCTCGTGCTATGATGATGTGTTACCAACCTCGTGCTGTGATGCCAGCTTTGTGTTGATGATGTTGTGTTTCCAATCTCGTACCGTGATGCCAACTTCGTGTTGATGATATTCTGTAGTCAGCTTCGTGTTGTGATGCCAGCTTCATGTTGAAGACTCTCAGCCTAGTGTTGATGTTGATGATGCTCCAGCCTTTGTGTTGTGATATTGTTGTTGTTGATGTTGTATTAGCCTTGTGATGTTATTGATGATGATGTATTAGTGTTATACTAATCCATGTTGATGTAGATGATGATGCCACTTCAGCTTCTTGCTGAAGATGATAATGATGATGCCACTTCAGCTTCTTGTTGAAGATGATGGTGATGATGTTATTT
>ML816870.1:5702-16029 GCA_009831015.1 Picea engelmannii
AAAAAAAAATATTTTCTCCTTTTATTATTAAAACAAAAACTCAAATTTTAACATATCATTTATTATATCAAAATATAATAAAAATAAATAAACACTATAAACTTAACATCCACATGCAAAGCCCCGGATGAGGTGACATGTGGGCCACACGCGTCATTGGATGGGGCGATTATGAGGGCAGTTAAAGCCCCTCACCACCACCCTCCTCCCTTGTCCAGTCGTGATGGTTAGTCTGCATGAATGCCAAGGTTTAGTACGTTGGGCCTTAATGGAGACCCAGGCTCGGCTCCTCAGCTTCAGTACGATTTTGTTTTTGGCCATTACACCTGCACTAATGGCTACCAGAGCCATCAATTCCTTCGTCCTCCTGGGCTTTTCAAACTACAAGAAATTTTATATTGGGCATTTGGGCCTAAAGCATAGCATCATTTCGCTAGTTATGCTCCAAGATTTTGCTTACTCTATAGGTGTTTCAGTCTGCCTGGTACTCTGCTCAGCCATGCCACAAGAAAGAGGCAAGCCCCGATGAGGGCCAGTCTACTATAGTCGGTTTGGCAGACACAACTGCCTAGGACCTTCCTCTCGAGCTCTCATACCAGGTTGGGACCATCCGAGTTCTTATGGTGAGAATTGGTTTGAACGGGCTCAACTAAAGCCTTGTCCTTCCGGTACAGAGGGTCTCCATGGCATACACAACTGCCCAGGACCTGCCTATTGAGCTCTTATACCAGGAGGGGACCATCTGGGTTCTTCTGGTCAGAATTGGTTTGAACAAGCTCAACCAAAGCCTTGTCCTCCCAACACAGAGGGCTTCCATGGCGGATGCCCGGTGGAAGAAGAAATTTCACCCAATTGGGAGGAATTTTTGTTTTTCATGTCATCAACTTCCTTGGAGCACCAACTTGCCACCTGCACGACCATTCCTTTTTAGGATCCAGTTGCGACGAGCTACATTGTGGAAGAAGAAGTCTCTCCTCCGGAGGATCACTCGGGACAAAATTCAGCTGCCACCACAGACGAGGACCTTGTCACAGATTTCGCCGCTGCAAATGACTCTGTTGCTGCTACTATGGATGAAGACGAGGTTCATGATGATGAAGCTGATGACCATAGTCACCCAGCTCCAGACTCCTATAGACTCACGAAAGACCACATGGTCTTGATCTTTGAGATGAAAAGGGACCTAGCAGAGCAACAACACCGCCAGAGTTTCTTCAACAAACGTCTGGACGCCCTGTATGAATCCCTTTCAAGCAAGCCTAAGAAGAGTCATTGCTCGACTTGCTAACAACCCTACATCTTCAGATTCCGTCAAGATGGACGCTCGGGCTCGTCCCACGTCTAACACTCTCACATGTTTTTTTTTGGTTTAATGGCTAAGTTTTTGCAATTTTTGCATACTATAGTCTCTGGTTCAGGTTCAATAGGTGGTCGGGGCACTCAGTCCACTGTCTGTTCTGGTTTCCATGCTAGTGGCAGAATAAGTGGCAAGTCCCCTTGTATGTATGTCGACAGTTGTCGTTTTTTCTTAAATTTTTGGAACATTGAACAGGTGTCATGTCCACACGTTCTGGTTTCCACTATGGTGGCAGAACAGTTGGCGTGCTATCATGTACACTCAGACACATGCTAAAACAAGATAATATAATTTTTATTAAAAAAAAAAAAAATGTCCACATACAAAGAAACCAACATCAATGAATTTCGCAAGTCCCTTCCGCATAAAGATTGTAAGGAAGACTCTTATATTTCATTCTATTTGAAGTGTAGAAATATAATATTCAAATCATCATTTTTATTTTATTTAAATTATTTTGGAATTTATTTTATAATGACTAACATAAAACAATATTTATTTGTAATTATTTTTATTAAATTATTTTCAAATATATTTTAAAATAATTAACATAAAACCATATTTATTTTTAAAAGTGTAAAATTATTTCAATAAAATGAGATTATTGTAAAAAGATGATACAGAGAAGCATAATTTTTATTTGATTTCGAGTATTCTAAATATTAAATAAAAAATAATAATTAATTGAAAGAAGTTAATGTGCAAGTACACGTTAATTAAATAAATTAACTAAAAGTATAAAAAATGATTTGTTGTTTTTCTTAAATTTTAATCTCAAATCCAATTTTAATTCATTATTATAATTCTGATTATTAGTCTTTGTTTAAGGAGTAGAGGGACTATAGGGATTGATAATTCGTTGACTTCATATTAGGTTGTCCTTTGACCACAAGTATTTGCATAGAACTAGGGAACTAAAAATATTGATTTTTATATAATAAAAAGTACTATATATGTCATGATCTAATTGGACAACAAATTCGAGGTTTTATTGTCGGCGTGTTATTCCCAATGTTTTATATGTTAGCATATCCAAAGTTTTTGATCATATACGGTCTTTCTGAATCATACATTTTCTTATGCATTGCTCGAAGGTGGATTAATGTTAACATTTGTTCGAATGTTTGTATTATCATTTTCTGCTAGCAAAATTTATCCTAAATTTTGTTAATTATAAATATTTTTATGTTTGTTGTAATATTGTTATTATTATTATTATTAAGTACTTAACTTACTTAAAGAGGTCTGCCGCACACATTCTTTCTTAAATGTTTACACACCGAGAGGTCGTTGGATGGTTCTGAGAGCCTTAAATGTTTACGTAACAAGCCTCACACCATTAAATGTTTACTTAACATGGTACAATCTTGTCTGTAGTGAATTTGGGCAGTTCGGGTATAATGAAACTTGCTAATTCTAGTGGTCCTGAGTCGAATTGCAAATGACTGAAGTGATGTCTGCAAAATGTGTATGACAGAATTGTTGAGTACAAAATGTATAGCACGCAACAAGTTGGACATGAAAAATGAAAAATAAAAATAAATATGAATAATTAATTGAATAAAATTTAACAAACCATTATCACATATACGATATTTAATATTAATATTATATGATAGATATCATTAATTTTACTTTATAGTTTATTTATTAATATTAATATAAAATAGTATATACAAGTATATATCCATTTTAACTTTAGAGTAAAAAATGATAATTTCTATGTACAAACCTTTATTATCATAAACAAAATCAAAATTCCAAAATTATATTTAAAAACATTAAAAACAATATTGAATAAAATTTAAATAAATATTTATACTAGTTTTTAAGTAAAAAGTGTTATAACATTATATAAATTACTATAAATTTTGGTACAATGTTATAATATTCTATAAACTACTAAATCTCATGTTGAGGTATGTCGAGATTGGTGATACATAAGCATGATTGTAAATGTGAACGGGCGAGTCTGCCAATCGACAGAATTGTTGAGTGCAAAATGTATATGACGGAAGTGTTGGGTGCAAAATTTATATGACGGAAGTGTTGGGTGCAAAATGTATATCACTGAACAAGCAGTGTTGGGTGCAAGATGTATATCACTTTATAGTTTATTTATTAATGTTAATATAAAATAGTATATACAAGTATATATCCATTTTAACTCTAGAGTCAAGAAGGATCAATTTTCAAGTACAAACCTTTATTATCATAAATACAATCAAAATTCCAAAATTACATTTAAAAACATTAAAAATAATATTAAATAAAATTTAAATAATTGTTTATACTTTTCTTTAAGTAAAAAGTGTTAAGAAAAATGAAAAATAAAAATAAATATGAATAATTAATTGAATAAAATTTAACAAAACATCCCCAGATGGGGTGATAGAAGGCTCATCGAGGCACGAAGGGGAGGGTGGCACAAGCCAACACAACGTGCTAGCACGTGATGAGCGCGTGCAGCAGCTCACCGCCCTCCCGGGAATTTAATGGAGTTCATTGTGATTAGAGGGGGAATTAACACTCCCGCAGGCCCTCCCTCGCAAGTACGTTAAACGATGGATTCACCATCGTTGTTTGACATTTCTTCCTGCCGAGTGCCCGCACAGCTCCTCTGGTCGCGGCACAGGCAAAAACCCTCCCCTGTCTTCCTCCTGCGTTGGTCGTCGTTCTTTTGCATTTTCCAGCACTCTGTCAGCGCAATGAAACGCCCCCGAGGACGGCCAAAACGGGGCTCTCCCAGGAAGCCCCGTCGACCTCCAGTCACCCTACCCAGCTCTACGTCTAGCGAACCCACCCCGCCTCCTCAGTCTGTTCCTCGACCTGCTACAGTGATTGAACCATTGGTCGCCTCCAGAGCTACTCCCTCCCGCTCGCTCAACTCCCTCTCGCGCCACATTTTTGAATCCATGGTAATGTCTCAGTCCTCTCCACCCCTCTCCAGCCCAAGCAGCAAGCCTCCTCGGGGAGAGACTGGGCACATTGAACGGAAGCCATCTGCCTCTCTTGGTAACACATACCTCAGTGACCAGCTGCGCATCATGAATGATCTCGTGTTCGAGCTCAGGCGGGAGATGGATGATTTAATTTACCGCCTCCAGGCCTCAGATGCCAAGGTCGAGAGATGTCTCCAACTACTCTCATCCTTGCAGGGGGCTCTAGCTGAAGAACAGGTTGAAGAACAGATTGCAGCGACGCCCAGGAACGCATCTGTAGATGCTACAAGTGGACCACTGCACACTGCCCAACGCCCAGTCTACAGGGAGTCAGCGGAAAAAGAGAAGGATAGCCGAGCTATGGGGGTCGAACGCAACGTGGCAAGCGAGCCTGATTATGAACCAACCTTCATTGAGGAGGAGCCGTGGCCCGGGGACCTCGCTCCTAAGTGGCCATCCTTCTCGCCAGGTGTTTAGTTTAATTGCTTGTTATGGGTCGGTTTATTAGTCTCTTGGTCCCTRTCGCAGTTCARTATAAACTCAGTCTTTAAACTTTTGCTTTTGACTAGATGCATTCTGAACTAAAGAGGTAGCTTGGGAACCTGGACTGGTTTCCCCTCTGTTGGGGCAGTCCAGCATTTCCACTTCTGAACATGTTTGTATTTTGAAAACTTTACTGCAGTATCGTAGGACCCTTATATATCTTACTTCTTACTTACAAAAAAAAAAAAATTTAACAAAACATTATCACATATTAATAATGAATACGATATTTAATATTTTTTTTTTTTAAGTAAAAAGAGTAGATCCTGTTATATTATCAAAAAATAAGATACAGAAGTCATCTTGACTGCCAACTGTCCTGCCTGAGCAGGAAACCAGGGCAGTTGGACAATCTGGCCTTGTGACAAGTTATACAGATAATTGCCCTGCCCGAGGGAAACCAGGGCTGTAAAGATATAAAGGTTTGAGACATGAACCATAAGAAAACTAGAGTGGAAAAACTAAACAAACTTAACTTAGGCAGCAAGAGTAATTCTAACCAGTAGTTCCATACTTCCTCTGTCGCCAGCCTGTCGGGAGCGAGTATGCTTGAGCGCACGTTGGGCATTGTCTCTTCGGGGTGCTCCTGGAGTAAGCTGTGAAAAGCATGTCGAGACGCTGGTCCATTCTGGCTAAGCGGAATGCGTGGTCGTCCATGAGGTGCCGGAGCTCGAATATGAGTGATAGGTACCTGGAATCTTCTGCAGAATGGTGGTCCGGTTCTCCACTGGCGTGCGTCTTGTGTTGGCTGGAATCCTCCGCTGCTTCGGATGTCGGCCGTTCGAACTTCTCTTTTCCTCCTCCGCTGTCCTCGGGGGGGATTTCCTCTACCACCAGGCATGGCGGATAGAGGTCCTCGTCCGTGGGTTCGTTGAGGTCCCACCTGGCAGTCTCATGCTGAGTCTCGGGTTCCATCTGGTTGGCGAGGGAGGCGAGGTATTGCTGTGCCTCCTCCCAACTGAGTTCCTCAATGATGGTCGTGGGTGGCGAGCTAAGCTTTTGCTTGCGCCTGGTGGTGGCCAATTGGAGAGCCCGTTCGAATTGCTTGATGCGTTTCCTCCTGGACTCTGCGCGATACCATGCAGCACCTCTCCGTGATTTTCCTCGGAGCCGCGGCATGGCTTGGACCTTTGTCTGCTCGGCAGCGTTGCAACCAGGCTCTGGCGGGGGAGAGGAGCTGAAGATTAGCCAAATGAACACTGCGGAAGGTCGAATTCCCTTACCACTATTCCTTCTCCCGTAAATGCTGTCAAATTGAATGCCCATCTCGTCCATTAATGGAGAGCTGTGAGTGCGCTGGGTCGAGGTACGCTCCCCTCGCGCGAGAGGGCGCGTCATCGTCGGTTGCTGTGTGTAAGCCATGGGCATTTAGTGCTCAGTGGGAGTTCGTCGGTCGATGCCATGAATAGGCGTCCCGACGGGCATCCACGTGTTGTCTGGTTGGTCGCGTGTCACCCCATCCGGGGGAATACGATATTTAATATTAATATTATATGATAGATCTCATTAATTTTACTTTATAGTTTATTTATTAATATTAACATAAAATAGTATATACAAGTATATATCCATTTTAACTCTAGAGTCAAGAATGATCAATTTCAAAGTACAAACCTTTATTATCATAAACAAAATCAAAATTCCAAAATTACATTTAAAAACATTAAAAACAATATTGAATAAAATTTAAATAATTGTTTATACTATTCTTTTAAGTAAAAAGTGTTATAGCATTATATAAATTACTATAAATCTTGGTACAATATTATAATATTCTATAAAGGTGCAAGATGTATATCACGGGAACATGACATGAAAAATGAAAAATAAAAATAAATATGAATACTTAATTGAATAAAATTTAACAAAACATTATCACATATTAACAATGAATACGATATTTAATATTAACATTATATGATAGATATCATTAATTTATTTTATAGTTTATTTATTAATATTAAAATAAAATAGTATATACAAGTATATATTCATTTTAACTTTAGAGTCAAGAAGGATTTACAGGTACAAACCTTTATTATTATAAACAAAATCAAAATTAGAAAATTACATTTAAAAACATTAAAATAATATTGAATAAAATTTAAATAATTGTTTATACTATTCTTCAAGTAAAAAGTGTTATAGCATTATATAGATTACTATAAATCTTGGTACAATGTTATAATATTCTATAAATTGTTTATTCTATACATAAGCATGACTATACATAACCCGTAAGTCCGCCAACCCGCAGAATTGTTGGGTGCAAAATGTATATGAGGAAAGTGTTGAGTGCAAGATGTATATCAAGGAACACGAGGGACATGAAAAATGCAAAATAAAAATAAATATGAATAATTAATTGAATAAAATTTAACAAAACATTATCACATATTAATAATGAATACGATATTTAATATTAATATTATAGGATAGATATAATTAATTTTACTTTATAGTTTATTTATTAATATTAATATAAAATAGTATATACAATTATATATTCATTTTAACTCTAGAGTCAAGAAGGATCAATTTCTAGGTACAAGCCTTTATTATCATAAACAAAATCAAAATTCCAAAATTACATTTAAAAAAAAATTGAATAAAATTTAAATAATTGTTTATACTATTCTTTTAAGTAAAAAATGTTATAGCATTATATAAATTACTATAAATCTTGGTGCAATGTTATAATATTCTTTAAATTACTAAATCTTATGTTGTTATCGGTCATACTGGTGATACATAAACATGACTATAAATGTGAACTCGCGAGCCCGTCAGAATTGTTGGGTGCAAAATGTATATGATGGAAGTGTTGGGTGCAAGATGTATATCACCAGGACATAAAAAATGAAAAATAAAAATAAATATGAATAATTAATTGAATAAAATTTAAATTTGAAACAAACAGATGATTAATGTATCAAACAATGCATTAACTCATTATAAATAAGTTAGTGCACCAACCATTGATGTTAAAATTGACCTACAATTTTAAGAATTCAAGTCTCCATAATACACTCATGGTAAGATTCTAAAATCTTCCATCTACTTGGTTCAACTCTCTTCACATTGATTTCTACTAGTTGTATCCAAGCACTTGTTCAAATTAAGGAATGCACGTAGGAAAAGTGATCACAATACTACATAGGAAAAGTGAACACAATACTACAGGTAATAATTGCCCTACCCATTTTATGTAGGGAATATAATCACTTTAAACACAAAACTTATGAATACTTTATAGAAATAAAATGATCCTCGTTGTATCCATGGATCTTACAACTACATTTTTTCCACAGAAAATTTCACATTCTATTTATACAGAAATATAAGTTGTTCTCATAATAGTCAATTACACCAAAAGTTCCTTTGGATTTCATGGATTGTTCTACAATGAGAATTTCTAAAACCCCTACAATAACTCTAACATCTCCACTGTGTACCAAAATTACATTGTCATGAAGAAAACAACATATTGTCCCTGATCATACTACTACACAAAAGTCACCCCAAAAAACATTTTATAAACTATGGGAACATCCCCTATAGACTTCTAATATAGATTTAAAAACAAAGGTGGGCCCTCATGGCCTCCTTCCCATAGATTGTATGCAATGATCCCAGGTTTCTTTTGAAGAGCCTGTTTTGATAAACTGATGGGCTCTTGATTTTCTTCTCTAAAAACATGGGCAAAGGATATAGTCTCGAAGAGATTGATGAGATCAGAAATCTTATCCTTCCAATAGTCTAAGGTGACAACCTGTAATGCGCCTTTTCTCTTTAGCCAATCAATGACTATTTTTGAGTCTCCAAGAACAAGTAAATATATGATTGAAAGCCGAGATGCCAAGTTAGTGAAGCTCGTACCCCCATAACTCAGCCCTTGTATTTGTTCCATGACCACAATTTAAGGTCCATAAGTTGAAAGATCATTGATGTTTATCACCCCGCTTGCATCACTTTAATCACCATTTTGTTGTGCTACCCCATCAAACCACCCAATAATTTTTTGTTCAGGTATAGCAAAGACAGTAGCTCTAGGTATTTGAACTTTTACCTTTTTTCTGGATCCGCCCACTGCTCCTAAAGATTTATACACCACCTTTTGAATGGAAGGATTCCCTGACTCAACGATGGTGTAGTTTCATTCTATCCAAATGTACCAACAAATATAGGCTGGCAAGGTAGGATAAGAAAGATTCTGAGCATTTTAGTTTTCAAAGCACTCATCCACCGAAGAACCATTCCACCCTGAAGAGAGAGATTGAGCAGTTTTAATTCTATCCCATACTGTAGTAGTGAATGGGCAGTTTGCAAACATATGATTTACAGTCTCCCAGTTGCTTTTACAAAGGTGGCAATAACCTGGCCCTATACATCCTTTGATTTGTAGGTTTTCCCAGGTGAGGATTTTATTTTCTACAATCACCCAGACAAAGAGTTTAATTTTTTGTGGATAGTCTCATAACCACAATTTTTTCCTCCAGCCTCCAATTGTTTTTTTCCACAATTTTGTAGCTATGGCATTATAAACATTTTTATCTGTAAGCTAACCAGAATTGTCACCTCCCATCCACTTTAACTCATCCGGTCTATCTAAAAGTTGTACCCCTGAACCAATCAAGGCTCTTATGAACTTCTCCCATTCTGTATCTAAGTCACCAACCATGCCCAACTCTTCACTATCTAACCAAATCGAGCAGATTGTGCCAGGGCAAAGATCTCGACTAGTCTAATAAAGGCAATGTACATTTTTTTGATTGAGTGATACTACCAGATCTTTAGACAAAATAGAATCTTTTCCCATGCCCAAAATCAAATCCTTCCCTAGAATAATGGAGTGTCTAGATCTCATACTCCAGGCTAACCAGTGTAAAACAAGATTGTAACACCCTGTTTCCCCCAGATTGTAAATATAACTGAACTAGCCAAGGACTATGGCAAAACTCATAAGTATGAATATGTGATGTAAATGGACCTGCAGGAAGAGGTCAATGAATGTAAATGACAGTTTGAATTTATGGCAGAAACTGTTGAGAGTGGATGTGCGGAAAAGAGACCACGATGGTGGTGGAGGGCACCTTGGAAAAGGGGCGTTAACTTCCACTGAGAATTTAATACCGTATTTGGAATCCACTGGCCCGGAGAACCAAAAGCGGCTCGCTGGCCCTAAAAATTAATGGCTCGCAGGCTGGTAGGCGGATGTCTTGATGAGGGATGGGAGGGTGAGCCGCCCATCCGTAGGGACGTCAGGCCTGATCAGCGCGAGGGAAATCGTGCCACACGCAGCCTCACGAGAGGATAAGGCGTATGGCTGGAACGATTGACGGAGGGGGGACGCGAGGGGAACTCTGGAATTTTTACGCAGAGTGAGTGATCGCAGGCAGGAGGGGATTGCAACCTTCGCTCCTGGACACTGGCAGACAAAGAGACGCAGGTCTCAGGAAATCGTGGTCTCGGCTCGGGGGTGGCA